>NQLW01000040.1:155311-204082 GCA_002312845.1 Kalanchoe fedtschenkoi | reverse complement strand
CGAAATTCTCATTAGCTTATGGTGCCACATATTAAACTAGTTATCAGTTTCACAAACTCAGCCACCACGCCCTCAGTCATGACCATGTTCACTAGTAATCCAACTAGGGGCTCTATCATAGTCCATCACAATCAACATAAATGACTATTTGACTTACGATCAGATAGTGAATCTAGGAGGCATACAAAGAAATGTCAACAAAACAAGTAGGGAATACCTAAAAGAGATAAAAAAATGTTGTTTATGGTAGTGGCGCGCTTCACTATTATAGTAAAAATTATTATAATTCCTAACTCCATGTACTATGGGAACAGTCTATGGATCTAATACCAGCATGTCACACCCCGAAAAGAAATAGAGTGTGGTCAAATCATTATAGTAATTAACTTTTTAAATAAATAATTGTAACCCAACTTTTACTACTCGGGTACATAGGAGCAACTGTTAACTAGCTAGAGCCAATAAATAAAAGAAATAAACTACAATTGAAGGAAATGTCGTAGATCGAACCGTACCCTATAGCTGGTCCGTAGCTACCCGAACACCAAAATTGTTAACCATTTTTATTTAAAAAATAAAATAACGGGGTGAGTATGAGCCAGCCAGTAAATAACTCTCATGTGCAATGGTGAGCCAGGGGGGTGTGTAAGATATTTATTAATAAATAATATTTTGCATACGGCTCGCCATTCATATTTTACCCGTGTGTGTGAGATCACTAATAATTCTTAAGTTCACACATACACATATATTTTATATTATCTAAAAATGATAAAATTCAGATACAAGTATGTCTGTGTGATGCAAAAGCATGATCTGCATCGTAGCAAAAGCCCTCATTGGCTAGCTAGTCATGAAGTCATTCACTTATAAAAACATGATATATTTTCTCGTAACAAAATATCGTAGACATGATGCATCGTGTATGTATGAATGAATGTTTAAAGATTAATTCTCCTTTTTAAATAGGCATGTACATAATATGCCTTGAATACTTATCTTTATAATAATATTAGTAGAGTGTTATAATATAATAATAGAGTACATGAGAATTATATACTCACCTCTTTGGAGCGAATTGATGAGACCAAATTTGACTGTCTCATTTATGCTTAACTCACATAAGTCTACACTGTTCTTGAATGTTAGTTAATAGTTTCAGCTAATTTTTGTATTTCATTCTTATTTTAGATCTTAATGCGAATACATGCTAAAAAGGACAACTTTGAACATATTTCGGACAGAGGAAGGAAATCAGATAGAAGACAGTGTCCAAGCCGAGCGCGTGAGCCACATGAAAGGTCTTTGTCGTGCACAGATGAGGACTAGCACGTGTTACAGAGCGAAAGGAAGAAAAGGAGATAACATGGCCACTTGCCACGCGCGAGAGCCACGTGCGCCACTAGACAGTGACATGTAACGCGCGGGAGCTACAGTTTCCAAATCGGTTCTGCAGAATGTTTCCCACTTTTGAGGAGCGTATCTCGCGGGTCAGATGTCTGATTCATGTGATTCAAGAGGATATGGTAGATCAGATGATTATCTATAAGTTTTCGCAAGGATCTAGGGCCTAAATTTTGATGTATATCTGTCAAAATCACTTACAAAGTTTATGAGCAGATAATCTTCTACAACTAGTCCTTATCTTGATTCTGATTTCCATAAGCCAAAGAAGTCCGAAGCTTATCAATATTTTCTGAAGATTTATAAGAAGATTAAGGCCAGATTCATAGCTTAACATCTAAGCTACCTTACACCTATTTATAGAAGGCTTAATTAGAGGAGAGAGATCGTATAATCACATCATGTGCGAAGAACCGAAGTTGAAGGATCATCATTAAGAGAGCAGTGGAGAGGTGCAAGAGAGTCCAACTTAGCATATGTTTGAGTAAGATTGTAGCTTCTACTATTATTCTTGTATCTATTTTTATGACCTTTAGTAGCTAAACTCTCTCGCGTAGTTCAAGTGCTGTAAACTTGTAATGATTATTGTGAGATAGTTTGTGCTTATAAATTCTATTTATAAGTGTGTGGCCCCTGGCCACCAGGGGAAAGTGGGGAACCACTATCGATCCCCTTTTTAATAAGAAGAGAAAAAAAATTATATTTATGTTGATAATTGCGCGTGATCTGAATGATTGCATTGATTTACATGACAACCAATGTGTCTAGTATATGACTACATGAAACCTAGGCGCTAAAATATAATTGTCAGAAGCCAAATATAAATTAGATAGAGCATATCTGATATGATAACATATTCTAAGTTCTGCGAAAGCGTCATTACTTAGACCTTATTTTGTTGCACTTATTGGGCTCTATTAAGAGATGGTCTCTTATTATGTTAAGCATTCAGTGAACCGAACACTTATTCTTTTTCTCTTAATGAATATTTGGAAAGTTTGAATGATTTGTTACCACTTTAATATCCGAATCATTAAGAGGCGATATCGATATGATTATTATAATTATCTCTTTATTTTTTATATCTTTCTGGAATCAACTATGTCCGCATCGTACTTCAATCAGAGTCACATCAATGTCGATCGCAACTAGTTTCTTCAATCAAAATCTCACGCACTTCATAAATAAATAATACTTTTTTAACATGATTATAAATTTTAATTTATTTTATATTATAAAATTATAAATTTATTTTATTTTGATAAATCTTTATATATTAAGATATTTAAAAAATGAATTACCAAATGAAAGTAAACCATTCAGCAATCAGATGTGGTTTAACTAGTGGTCTGACCATTCAGATTATCATACAACATTCAGTATTCAACTCTTAATTTTACAGAACGACGCCTTAGTTTGAATTCTCTATCGTAGTAGCACAACTGCAAATGTTTTGTTGCTAGGTTGATAACCTACTTTGGCATGGTAGACATATCGATTCTTACCGTGGCTTAAGAATATAATGAATGTCGAATAGTGACAATTATTTACACTCTGGAATATGAGATGTATATTTTACTGATTTTTGTGCATGAACATGGTTTAATCTTTTGCACCAATGATGAGTAATCTCACAAGTTAAAGCCACCTGAATTACATGCTTTTTTGTCTGATTTCATACTTAATTGTCCTTTTACTTTCATTAATTTAAAAATCCCCAGAATCCGTAATTTTTACTTTGTTTAAGTTTTCTAATTATTAAAGTTCACAACTTAGTCTCTGCGGATCGACTTCGTACTTACTGTTTACTAGTGAGATAAGGTTTATAAATTTATTTGTATAGGACACCTCAACAACGGTCCTATCACTAATCTAAAATTCTTACAAAAATATGAACAACGATGCTCCGATATGACTTACAGATTTACATTCTACAAGGATAAAAGTAAAGTCTGAAATGTTATTAACACTAACTCATCTCTTAAACAAAACCTCGTAACCATTCAAGATCCTTAATCACAGATTTAAGGTTCAAATTTAGAACCTAATAACTTTATAATCAGATAAAATTGGTTAATTATGATATCAGAAGCTCCAATTTCATACGGTCAAAGTTGCATGTATGATCTATCTAATTTTTAGAAGTTTAAAAATGTGGATCATAATCAAAATAAAAGTCTAATGTGAATTTAGGGAAATTATGTTGTTGGAAAAATTTTGTCTTATAAGAAATGTGCTTGTTCTGAAACGAGAAGATGAAGAAGAAAAATCACATGGATGACGATGAAGAGTAGAATGACGACGTTGCAAGATTGGTGACAATGAGGACATGGAAAAAGGCGAGATGATGGATGAGCTAATTTTAAGAGAAATATTTTAATGTGATGAGTTTCAATAAAGACGAGATGAATTTAGAAAATCAAGATGTTAATAGGAACAATTAAAAATATTTATGATTTATTACATTTAAGTGAATTAGGAAAATAATGAAATAATTATTACTTTTTAAGGTATACGTATGTTAATATTATATGTACACTGAAATTGTTCAATTACAAGTAAAAATGGATAAATAAAAAGAAGAGAGAATGAGTAAAACACAATGAAACAATATAATTTAGAATCCTTATAATTTTCTTATTTTGTCATGAGATAGTGGTCGCTTAAGGTTAAATTAAAAGATTAAGATATTAATACGAGCGATTTGCATAAATTTGATAGATGAGTGTTTAATGTTTTTTTTAAATTTCGTACAAAATGTAAAATTAATAGATTATTAACGATGTGAAAGATTTTTTTATTGATTATGATAATGAAATGATTAATACTTGATGTTTCAGTGTAACTTTTTATATTAAACGAGTAAAAGCACCCGTCGTCCCGATGGTTCGATTCGAGAAAAATTAAAAATCGAACCAAATTATTAGTCATCCTTGTTTAAAATATGAAACTGTAAACCGAATGATTTTTTAAAATTGAAACCGAACCGAACCGAATCGAACCAAACCAAACCAAACCGGACCGAACTGAACCGATACGGACCGAACCGCACGAGAGCGTCATACGGACACCTGAGCGATCCTATTCTGTTATATATATAGATATACATTAAAAATTATGAAGTGATAAATAAAAGTAAATAAGTAACTCGATTAAGTAAAAAGTAAAATAAAAGAGGAAGAAGTAAATGGTATGAGTCAACTAAAAAGGAACCAAACTAAAAAGGAAGTGAAGCATATGCTCCGATTTGAGTTATAATGTATACTCCCTCTGTCCTTTTTTACATGTCACTTAATCAAATTTTTTTGTCCACTTTTACTTGTTACTTACCAATTTTCAATATGTATTTAATATCAACAATTACCTTAAAATGTCAAACATTAATCACTTTATTATCATAATCAATAAAGAATACATTCCTCATCAATAATCATCTACCAATTTTACTTTTTGCACGAACTTTTTCAAAAAAATGTTAACCACCTATCTATTAAATTTATTCAACCGCTAGCATTAAATTCATCTATTCAAATTAACCATGAACCACATGTATTAGAGGACGGAGGGAGAATGAGTATAAAGCAAAGGAAGCGTGCTCAAGTGCAGCATTCCCGCTCGGAATTCGCTAGGCATTGACTCGAATTGATTACCCTTAGCGGCTATGAAGTACGTGCTGGTGACCGGCGGCGTGGTCAGCGGCCTCGGCAAAGGAGTCACCGCTAGCAGCATCGGCGTCGTTCTCAAATCTTGCGGTCTTCGCGTCACTTCAATCAAAATCGGTCTGCTCTCTCTCTCTCTCTCTTCTCCATAACTTCTTCTGCGGTTTTGTATCTCTTAATTTATGTCTCTTCCTGTCTGCCAATGCATGACTCCTTTTGCAAACCGATTTTTCATTATTTTACTTTTAAGATCAGGCTCAAACTAAGTTTAGGGCCAAGTCCCCGTCTTCCCAGTTACTGATTGGTAGTTGCTGCTCGACGATTCTTTGCTGCTGTGCCTTTGTGTGGAGGATTAGTTCACTGACACTTTCAACCCCAAGCAATTGAATTGGATCCAATCAGGATTTTAAGTCTATGATGATCTGTTTGATCTACTGTTCTGAAAGCCAGGCGACCATTGATGGCTAACGCTGCTATCTTGTTAAATTACTTTGTTTTTTGAATGCATATTTTTGTAATTAATTATTTAATATATTATTAATATATATAACACCTAATAATCTTCTAGTAATACTTTCGATTAATCTTCGCCTGGCCGATTAATTGCTCGAAGCTCAATTCACCGCCCACCGCATGGCGCTTTTAGAACGCTGGTTTAATGGGAAGTGCATTCCTTGTAACATTTTGTTTAATTTCCTTCTACTTTCTTATTCAGAAGTTAGGCATAACCTAGTATCATTGATATCCTCTGTATATCTTATAAAGGAAAATGTTTTCCTATACCATGAGGTCAGTTAATATATCACTGGTAATTTATGGGTTGCGTCCTTTTCTTTTACTTTATCTCCAGATCCATACCTGAACACAGATGCTGGTACCATGTCACCATTTGAACATGGAGAAGTTTTCGTTCTTGATGATGGTGGAGAGGTATTGCCTTTCTCATGTTTCTACCATTTATGATAATATAGTATCAGAGGTTGAACGATGCATCTTTTTTCCTTGCAAAATGAATTTCAAGCTCTGTGAACAAACAATATACGTGAATGTGATTTCACTACTGCTATTGTCTTATTCCTTCTTATTGTGGATTAATTTGTTGGCATGCTAAATTGTGCTTAATATTCGAAGCATTATCACCCAGTATTAATAGAGATATCCAGCTACTCACCACTCACTTCAAAAATGACTCAGCTTTTTGAAAGCATAATAAAGATTAAGGCAGACTGCTACTTCTGTCAAATCTGCCAAATGTTTGTTAGGGGTTAACTGAAACTAAACATTTATCAGGTTAATCAGTCAATACATATGGACTAGATGAGATTTTTTATGCCTTATCAAGGCCTGGCGTCTCCCTTAGTGTCACGCTCCAGTGAACTTTGTTCACCTTGCTCTATGTTGTATGGAATAACCATAAGGTTGCTTATGTATTCCTTTTTATGCTCTCCAGTATGAGCCTAACACTTTTTGTTCCTCATCCTAGGTGGATTTAGACTTGGGTAACTATGAACGCTTCCTTGATGTTAGACTTACTAAAGACAACAACATTACAACGGGAAAGATATATCAGGTGCACAATTTTGTTTAACAATGAACTAGATCTTTCACTTATGGAAGCTCCATATGCTATCAGATTTACTTTATAATGTGCTCATAAACAGTCGGTGCTTGAGAAGGAGAGGAGAGGTGACTATCTTGGAAAAACAGTCCAGGTGATGCTATCTACGAAACCATTTTTTGCTGTCAAGGGAGTTAGGTTTCTAACTTTCATTGTCAAACCAGGTGGTTCCACACATAACAAATGCGATAAGGGATTGGATTGAGTCAGTTGCTCAGATTCCTGTTGATGGGAAGGACGGCCCGGCAGATGTTTGTGTGATAGAGCTAGGAGGCACTGTTGGTAAGATATAAAAATAACTAAGCAAAATGAAATTGTCAATTAGCATGCTTACATAATGTTTACTGAAAGAACTTTTAACTTTTCTTTTTTCCTGATAGGTGACATTGAATCTATGCCATTTATTGAGGCTCTTAGACAGTTATCGTTTTCAGTTGGTAAGGTGTTTAGAGTTTTTTATTTTTCTTTCGGTTTGTTGATCGCGGTCAGTCTCCCATACCTAGACATAAATGTGTGTCACATCTGTGGTTTATAAGTTAACATATTGAGTACTGATGGGCACTATTTGACCATCCTTCCAGTTAACTTCGTAACTAGGAAAATTATTTATAGGATCTGTTTGCTTGGTGCATGAAAGTTTTTTGAACTTGCTGGCTAAAAATTGATCCCAAGAGCATATAAAGATTTCACTTCCCTTGTGTATTATGTTTTGTCTATGTTTTTATATATTTACTTGCTGATATTACTAATTCACAGGAAAAGACAACTTCTGTCTCATACACGTGAGCCTTGTACCCGTGCTGGGTGTTGTAGGAGAACAGGTACTTTATACATTCGAGCTTCGCTCATTATTAATTATGTTTATTTGACATTTCAGCTCTGATCTCATACCTTCACATCTCTCCAGAAAACAAAGCCTACCCAACATAGTGTACGAGAACTTAGGGCGCTTGGCTTGACTCCTGATCTGCTAGCATGTCGTTCTGCTCAGGTATAGTTAAGGTGTGGTGTTGCATATATTGCTGTTTCTCTGAAGCCTGTACTGTTATTAACAGGTTTGCTGCACTGTTTATATTGCAGCCTTTACTAGACAATACAAAGGAGAAGCTGTCACAGTTTTGCCATGTTCCTGTATGTCATTATATCAAGTTGTTATACTTGGACTGGGATCTAGAGGCTGTAACTGACTTGTATACAATGCATATTAATTGTGATTTTTTCTCAATTATAGGCTTCAAATATTCTCAACATTCATGATGTCCCAAATATCTGGCATGTGCCTCTTTTGCTCAGGGTGGGCTGATTTTTGAAGCTTTTATTTTTGAACCTCACATTTAACTCTGATAGTTAACATGTAATTGTGGTGGCATAATTTCTGCTGCAGAATCAAAAAGCTCATCATGCTATCTCGAAGCAGTTAAACCTAGTGAAGTGGGTAGCATTTTCGTTTTTGGCACATTTCAGTTGTTTATTTATACTCACTAATTATTGTCATCATGAAGGAGAGAGGAGTCTTATGCGCGATGTGACGTTATATTTGATGCATCACATTCCTATGGTTAAATTTTGGAGTCCTTATAGCCTTCCTTCTTATCAAGTTTATTCTTATTTTAAATAACAATGTTGTGGGTCATTTATATCTGATTTTAGCAAGTTCAATTATTTAATAGTGCACTAGTAGCTGAGTGTTCCTGTAATGCTGGTCATGGTGTACAATCATTTGCATTGTATTACCATTGTGATGTATAGGTTAGAATTCTGTTTAATTGATGGTGAATGTCATCTTCCAGTGTTGCTGTGACTCCAGATCTACAGGAGTGGACAGAAAGAGCTGAGAATTTTGACAATCTTAACAAAACGGTAAGAGTCCATCAAACTTTAGCTCCATTTCAGTTGTGGAAAATATTAGGGAGAGATATCAAAATGGAAAGTGGATGGGAAAATGAATTTCCCAGGTAAATCAAGGAAAAATTTGTTTATTTTTTATAGAATTATCCATCCTTAAACAACGCAAAATTTCATTTTCTCTTATATTCTTTCCATCCCTTGTATTTTCTGAAATCCATACGGGATGTATATCATTGTCCATGTGTAAACCTGGCCAGGTGAAGATAGCAATGGTTGGGAAATATGTTGGGCTAACGGATTCATATTTATCAGTGATGAAGGTTCTGCTTTGTTCTTTTTCAACCTCCTCCATATTATGAATGTTCCCATAAATTAGAATTTTGATTGGCTGAAGGACCTCAAGGTTCTGTGATTGAAATTCACCTTTATTACCTGAATGAGAATTACACTGTCTTGTTTTTAGTCACGTATCTGTGCTTATATTGTCAGACATGAGCTTCCCTGTTAAAGATATTGCTATAGTCATACTTTTATCACGTGTTTCCTTATTCTGTGTGCAGGCCCTCTTACATGCATGCATTGCATGCTCTTTAAAGCCATCAGTAGATTGGATAGCAGCTTCTGACCTCGAAGAAGAGAGTGCTAAATTAGTGCTATATCTCTGCTTTCTTTTTCCATATCTCTATTTACATTTTTCGTAGAGCGCTTTTTGAATTCAACTGATGTCTTTTTCAGACGCCTGAAGCTCATGCTGCAGCATGGCAGACATTACGGGTAACATCTATGTTTTGACTTGAGTTGCTTTTACAAGTATGAGTTGCTGGTGAAGGCTGGTTACTTAAAATAAACACAGGGCTAGAGACAGTCACACAGTGGAAATTTAAATGAATCACAGTTCAGTAACTACAGCTTCATACTGCACTTGCTTCATTGCTTGGCTCCGTTGTCCCATTTCAACTGATACTCCTTTAACACTCACCATGATGGTTAGCAAGATAAAAAATTTTGATCTTTTGCACTTCTGACTGGGGACTGTAGATCATTTTGGAAAATGCTTAGCACAGAGTAGGAAGACTGCAGCTCATGTCCATGCTTGTTTATTTAGGCCAATTACTCTATTCCCTTTCTGTCTTGATTGATGTGACCTCAAGTGTTTTAATAAGGATCGTATTATTTATTAGATCAATTTTATGTTTTCAGAATGCAGCATGTGTTTTAATACCTGGGGGATTTGGGGATCGTGGCGTAAGAGGCATGATATTGGCTGCTAAGTATGCTAGAGAGAACAATGTTCCCTTTCTAGGCATATGCCTGGGAATGCAAGTGGCAGTGATTGAATTTGCTAGATCTGTAAGTTGGGCTCTTTTCAGTTAAAAGCATAACGGATAATTTATTTATGTTTACTACATATGTTTTTGTGTTACATATACGTATGTTTCCTCAAAAATATGTTTGTAACATATGCTTGTGTTTGTCAACTGATCCTGTATTCAATTAATCTCAGGTGTTACATTGGGAAAGAGCAAACAGCTCAGAATTTGATGATCAAACCCCTAATCCTGTTGTAATCTTTATGCCAGAGGTCGGCTAGACATCGTAGCATGATATTTTGATTGTAGTTTTATTTCATTGATGGCTCTGTTTCCATGATCTAAGTTATCATAAATAATCTGAAGGGTTCCAGAACACACATGGGAAGCACAATGAGACTCGGCTCTCGGAGAACACTATTCCAGTCTCCAGGCTGCATTTCCTCAAAATTGTATGGGTTAATTAGACACTATAAATCATTAAATATTTTCTCTTTCAGAGCTGAAGTGAAGCACTAGATTTTACTTATAGGTATCAAAACTCAAAATATGTAGATGAGCGACATCGCCATAGGTATGAGGTAAGTGTAAATTTCTGATGTCAGATGAAGCTTCCTTCGTGGTATCATCCTGCTTTGTTTGAAACAGTTATTCGCGAATTCGGTTCCTTAGGTTAACCCGGAGCTTATTAACACTCTTGAAGAAGCAGGTCTGAAATTTGTTGGAAGGGATGAAACAGGAAAGAGAATGGAGGTATATTCCTGTGTTATATTAGAAGCAAAAAGTTGAACATATGATTAGAAGTTAGAACATTTGATAATCCAACTGCCATAGACAATTACCAACATATTTTTTGGTTCTCCATTCTCGACCTATCTCTGCTCAGCTCGTGTCTTTTTCTGCAGATTCTAGAGCTTCCAAGCCACCCATTTTATGTGGGAGTACAATTCCATCCCGAATTCAAATCAAGGCCAGGGCGACCATCAGCTATTTTTCTAGGTATTGACCACTACAAAGCAACCCCAATATAATGGCATGTTTGTTACTATAAGTGTCTTAGTAGTCTTCTAGATGAAACAGCTATGTTCCCCTTTCATCCTCACATCTTGTAGCAGAAGTCTGCTATCCTATTTTTCATTGTGGCTTTCCTTCAATTTGATATGTTTGAAGTGTTGGTTTCACACCAATACTAAATTAAGGCTTGACAGACTGATTCATTTTTATGTTGATAAATAGAACATTAGCTTGCTTTTTCACTTCTGAAATCCGCGTCTAGTTATCTTCAGCCCATCCGTATCTACCTGGCACTAACTGAAATGGCTATAAATCAATCAGTCATATGTCATTCAAGTGTTTTAAGTGGTTCAAATTTTCTGATAACTAGGATGTAGAATCTGCACTAATAGACTTTGTGGAACAACTACAGGTCTCATTTTAGCAGCCTGCGGACAGTTGGAAGTCTATCTTAAGAGTCACCCACAGCGAAGTTAGTTTGATACTTGCCTTGGATGCTGTTTTCAGATTTTGCATCTCACATGTGAGGTAAACGAAGTATTAACTGGCCCCTTTTAGAAATGTTTTCTTAGTTGATGATTAACTAAAGTAAAGCTGGTCTCTGGATGCAGTCTTGGGTTGAATTGGCTGATTGAACCAGACAAGGTATGTACAATTAATAACATTTGGTGGACTACAATTTTTGTGTGGAAAGTCCCGAATTGACTTTTTTTCCCTTCATTTTAAGGATCTGATAACGTGGCCTTGGACTCATTGTTTGAGCTGTACAAACACACTTGAATTAGGCTTCAGCACCCCCTTGCCCATTCCTAGAGGCAAGTCAACATAAACTATGGGAATATAAGCTTAATGACTCAGGGGATACATAGTTTCTTGCAATCAGTCATTTATTTATTTTACTTTTATATATTTTATTTTTCCATTGTTATGTGCTTGGCTCTGAATGTGCATCTTGCTTGGCGACTCCTCTAGATTCTGGCTCAACTGATATGTAGTTTATGTATATCCTCTTACAATGAGTTAACACTTAACACATGAATAATAATTCTATGATAACCTTGGTACGAGTCCGGGCTTCTTGGCTGCGATAGGAGCAGCCTGATGTTTCCTCCATTGATTGTTTTATGTCGGAAGTATAAGATCTGATCTCTGCAGCTTTATTTGGTTATAGAACCTGGTTATGAACTCCTCTGCCCTTGCATCTATGCCTCTATCATATGGAACCATGTCTTCACATACACCTCCCAACTATGACTGTCACTTTCATCTCCTCCTTTAAAGAAGCTTATAATAGCTCCATTGTTATAGTCTCCCCTCTCACTCTGACTCTCACTCTCAAACTTGTAGTCTTGGAAATCAACTTCCGCCCGAAGGCAAGGAAAGTGTGGGCATCTTGAACTTCATTGAGTGTGGTCTGTACATTTTTACATGAATCATTGGTGTACTGTCAAATGAGAATTCATGTTCTCCATGATGGACATACGCTTTTGACGAGGTTTTTAGGATTCGAAGGTGGTGGCATGCATGGCGGATATGCTGCATAAGCCTGCTCTTGAATACCTTAGCATTCTGCGCCCATTGCAGAGCAATCCGTAGTGCGTCCAATGTGATCTGAGCAGCATCACATTTCTTATTCCCCATTTGTTTCTCTTTTGAGCTACAGGTATTCGGGTTAGAAAGGGTGAGGGGAAGTGGCTGTATTTTGGGGTCTCGAAATCTTTGTTTCAAATTGCACAAGCTTTCATATACATATGAAGGAAGTTGTGGGCATTCAACTGGGGCATATTTATGTATTTGGGAAAACACTGTTTATGGCATAACAGGGGAAACTGTGGGCGCTGGGTGCTTATTGGAAAAAAGCTGTTCAAGTTGATAGTGGCTGGAGCAAAGCTGGTCTGTTCTCTGTTTGATTAACAGCAGCACACTTGCATATCAGTGCCTATTGAAATAGACGTGCTTTGTTCTTAACGATTCAATGATTGAATGACTTGGAGTGCATATGGATTGGGTGTGGCATGTTAAAGAAAAATAATAACAGTCATGCCAAAGCAGCTTTAATTCTATATAGCTAGGAGAGCCAACGATGGGTATTGGGCCCCCCCGATCAAATGCCCATTTAGGGACACTATAGTAAATTATTGGTGTTGGGATTTGTTGAGACCATAACTTGATAATGCAATCCAAGGGCACCCCCATATAAACTTTGCTTTCTGTCAGGGACTTGTGTTGCAGGCAGTAGTGTTCTTTCTTTAGTATGTCAGCATCCGTATATTTATTTACATACTCCCATGTTATCCAAAAACTTGCTCTGTCTCTGGAATTTAAGAAATTGCTAATCGTGTTTCAATTTGTACATTTTGGTATGCCAGCTCATAAAGAGTTATACGGTTGTATAGACACGATTACTGAAATTTTGCAATAGCTAGCACATCAGTAAAACAAAGGAGATCGAGCATACTTTTGCAACAAAAAGAGTGTTCGATTTCTCGAACTTGGTCAAGCAAGCCGGCTTCAATGAAGAACTGTCTCTCCACAAATAGGCTAGGCATTTGGCGTCCGGTAAGGAATGTCTTAGTCTATTATGCAACAGTGAGCTCTTGAGGGGCTATTGGATTGGTTGAAGGTTGCTGGAAATTCTTCGAAAGTCAGCCTGAGGAATCATGGTGCTCCGCTTCTGTGTCGTGTAAGGTGATCTCGTGTTCGGCAATCTACTATTTGCTAGGGTTTGCAAAATCGACTGCTTCTCACTGTGACAAGTGGATGGCGAGGCTACTGACGGATAAGGGCTGCTTCTAATAGCCGTGAAGGTGGCGGCAACAGCAGCGGACGACAAGAACAAAGTGACAAATGGCGATTGCTCGGAAATGCTCTTCTCAGGCTGGCGACAATCAGAAGTATAACCTTGGTGAAAGATATATTACAACACTCATGTGACTTTTACTTCTGATCTAGGACCACGAGCAGCAGTCCCTGGTCGACCCGGAATCTGATTTCAGTAGGATAATTGGATGACAAAGGGCACGAGGTGATTTTCCATTATGGTAGTTAAAAGGTCACAAAAGGAGCTATGGTCATCACTTGAGGTCTCAAGACTGGATCTCTCTATATAAATTCTAATGTGCGAGACACCATCGCAATTGTTGAGGATGCTAGCTTGGACCAATAGCATTATCGGCTCGGGCATATGGGCGAGAAAGGATGCAGATCGCATTCAAAAGGAAACCTATTGGGATTGAAAGTTGTGGAGCACATCCTTTGCGAAGGTTGTATTTTGGAGATACAAAAGAGAGTGAGTTTCTCGAAGGCGGGATGCAAATCGAAATCGACTAAATTAGAGTAGGTTCATACGAATGTTTGGGGTCCAGCGGCCATGAAATCCATAGGAGTCTCCGGCTATTACATTATCGACAATTCAAGTTGGAAAAGTATGGGTATACTTTCTGAAAAATAAGTCTGAAGTTTACGATACTTTCAAGAAGTGGAGAGTAATGGTGGAGAATGAGACAAAGTTACAGGTGAAGAGCTTGGAGTCAGATAAAGGGGGAGATACATTCATACGAAATTCAAACGATATTGCGCATATACTAGGATCAAGATGATAAAGACGATACCGGGGAAGCCGCAGCAAAACAGCAAGGCAGAGAGAATGAACCAAACCCTTAAGAAGCGAGCTCGCATCATGAGGTTACTTGTCGGGCTGCCGACAATGTTCTAGACGGAGGCTGCGAGTACAGCTGCATTCTTAATTAATGAAGGTCCGTCAACACCGTTTGAATTCAAGATTCCTGAAGAAGTATGGAGTGGTAAAGAATTAGACCTTTCTTTCTTGAAGGTGTTTGGTTGCGTTTCATATGTGCATATCGATTCGGTTGCTAGAAGTAAGTTGAATGTGAAGCCCAAGAAGTACTGGTTCATTGGATACGATGACACCGAGTTTGGTTATCACTTTTGGGATGATCAAAATCGGAAAATTATTAGAAGTAAGGATGTCATCTTCAAAGAGAACGTTTTATATAAGATAGAGCAAATTCTACCTCAGAAGGGACAGACTTCAGGGATAGTGAGAGTGAGATTTCATTATGTGATCTGCCGGAAGTCGTTACTGATGAAGTGGCAAATGAAGATAATGTGGCTGAAGGTACCATGGTAGAATAGAGTATACCTTCGATTGATGTTCTGAGATATAACAAAACGATTCGACTGCCAGCCAGGTATTCTCAAGTGCTTAATTATGCATTGTTGACTGATAAGGGTGAGCCTAAATGCTATGAAGAGGTGTAAAGGTCGTGAGTGGGAGTTAGCCATAAAGAAAGAGATAGACTTGCTGATGACCAATGCAACATGGGAACTCACAGAATTACCAAAGGGGAAGAAGGTTGAGTAAGTCTATCTACCCTCGTATTTTTGAAATTAAAAAAGTCAAAGAAGCTTGGATTATTTTGAAACAGGAATTTCAAGGGAATGAGAAAGTCATTTCCATGAGGCTTCAAATACTTTGGAGCGAGTTTGATAGTCTCAAAATGGAGGAGAGCGAATCAATTCAGAGATTTTTTGCATGAGTTTCTGAAATGGTAAGCCAAATTAGGAGCCATGAAGATGCAGTTGAAGATAAAAAGATAAACCAAAAGATCTTGAGGAATTTATTGCCAATGTTTGGTCCAAGTGTTGCTGCCATTGAAGAATGCAAAGACATGCCAAAACTTTATTGAGCTTATGAGGTCTCTTCAAGTTCATCAATAGAGGATCAATAGACCATCGTCAAATCAGCCATTAGATCAAGCTTTTCAATCTAAAGTCAAGATATTAGATAGAAGGAATTTGACATCTCACAAAAATAATCATGATGGGAATGAACCCAAGAATGGTAGAGGAGGTTGTTCTAATGGACGAGGGAGCAGCCGCCCCCCGAATCCAACCTGAAATTTTTCTTTCTATGATAAAAAAAAAATTATAAATTTATATGTATAATCCTGGCTCCGCTGTTTTGGGGGGAAAGTGGCATGTTAGTCTGTTGAGTGGAGCATATCCCATATTATATGGAGTGATTCCAAATATGCGCAGTGGCTGGAAATGTTTGATGCTGCTATGCTGTCACGACACTTAAAACAAAAACATTGCGTATAAGATTATGGAGCTCTCTTCTGTCAACTTCACCCATACCATTACCAACCACAGCCAGAATAATCTACTGGCCGGGCTCTTTGTCTCTTCCCTTAGATCACTCCATGGCCTGTTCCTACCCGATGAGCTTGAAGCCCAAACGGTTGGCAGTTCAAAACGACCGAGCACTGTTGTTAAACCAGATAATCATTGTAAAACCTAGGAGATGGGTATTATGATTTATGGGCTCATTATTTACATTACATGTATATAAGCAAGGGTGGCAAGTTTTGTATTCATGTGGAAACGTCAGCACTAAAGTCTCACTAATTATATGCTCTTGGATTATCGTCCCCGTTTAATTTCTGTGAGTCTTTTTCTAACTAGTTTGATGATCAGCTTCCTTCCTTCCTTCTTGGGACTAAGCTCTGTCAATCATATAAATTCAGTGCTAGCTCACTACTCTACCTTGACAGTCATTCATTTATATCACTGATCCTGGCCGTGTGTTCAAAGAGGACAACTGCTGGATTTCCTTCCACTATGTGTGAGGGGAGTGGGAAGCTGAGGGATGTTTCAGATTCTGAATTCCCAACACGTAATACAAACAGTATGATAATGATGGAGAGCAGCAGCAGCAGCAGCAGCCAGTTCAGGAGGACTTGCATGGAATGCAACACCACCAGGACTCCGCTTTGGCGTGGCGGCCCTGCAGGCCCCAGGGTATCAAAAATGTCTTTAAATCTCTTCCCTTTGAAATGTTTTCATCTCTATCACTCAGCTTTTACATCATACTTATTTGCCGGCAGTCATTGTGTAATGCATGTGGGATCAGACACAGAAAGAGAAAGAGGGATCATAGTAGTTTGATTACTACTTCAGATGACAGATCAAAAGACAAGAAGCTCAAGTACAAGAATAAGCGGAAAAGCTCAAATGATGGCACAGGCAGAAAGGGCTCCCTGTCAATGAGACTGATGGGTCTTGTTGATGGAGAAATAAGGAAGCTGAGAGAGGAAGAAGAAGCAGCTATTCTTCTGATGGCACTATCTTATGGGTATGGTATGGATCTGCCACGTGTGCGTGAAATTCATTTCCAGTCAGCCCCAATAGAAGCATACTATAAAGAAGAAGATGATTTCATCAAACTTCCATAAAAAGGGATCTGCCCTTCACATTTTGGTAACTCTTTATCATGAAGCTGTTGTCAATGATTTTAGTTTTTAAGCTCGTGTTGTTATTTATTTCTGGTAAGAGCAAACATGAATTTTTTTTATTTATGGAAAAAAAGTTGTTTCTGTTTGTTGAGCAGTGATTATCCCACATCGCCATTTACATGCTCTCAGGCGATCCTTATATATAGTTGGGCTCCCTCACTCATAGCCAATTGGTTTTGATTGTAGATCCAACTATATTAACATGGTATCAGAGCGGACTTTAACCGCATCCCTGAATAAACCGGTCTAACGTGTTGGTTATGTCTGCACGTTTCGTTCGCCTAACGATCTCGCAGGGAGTGTTGGTGCATATAAAAAGGATTGTATCCCACATCGCCCATAGTTGTACTCTCCCACTCATTGTCAATTGGTTTTTAGTGTAGATCCAACTATATTAACATGGTATCAGAGCGGGTTTTCGCCGCACCCTTTGTATAAAACCCGTGACAGTTATCTTCTCCGCACGAGGTACCCACTTGCTGCCCTTATCAGAGGCTCTTGCAAGTGAGGGTGGGTGTTGAACAGTGGCTATCCCACATCGCCCTTTACATGCTCTCAGACGATCCTTATATATAGTTGAGCTCCCTCACTCATAGCCAATTGGTTTTGAGTGTAGATCCAACTATATTAACACTGTTGACTTACTATATTGATGACAAAAAAGATACAAGCCGATATAGAGCAACTAAGAGGACAACTAACTACATGTAAAAACCTGGGTGAATTTGCTGATGTTTCCTTTACGAGATTGACTGAGTCTTTCTCTAGGAATACAACTATATCATCTTGTCGTGTTGTAGAGTGCAAATTGGGTTTTCTGAACCCTTTTGTTTTATGTTTTCTAAGTCTATTAGGGTTTGGTTGGTGTTCTTCTATAAATAGGTCATTTAGACGTGCGAAGTAGGTAGGAAAGTAAACAGAGAGGGCAGAAACATAATTGTGAGGTTGAGTAAACACTTGAGCGAGAGAGATAGTCTCATATGACTGATATTGTATCTTTTGAAGTCATAAACAGACCGTCAATATAATCTGCAGCGACAGAAAACAGGAAGTAGTCAATTTTAAGCGAACCTGTATAAAATTCTTGTGTTCGTGAATTAGTTATTATTGCATATGCCTAACAACTGGTATTAGGAGCTTTAGGTTTGAGATTTGGAAAACATGGAGGGGGGAGATAATACTAGGAGTGTAACGGTTCGGTTCGATTCGATTTTGCTCAAAAATTCAAACCGAACCGATATTCATCGGTTCCAATTTTTCAAAACCGAACTGAACTGATTTTTTCAGAAAGTTGAACAGAATCAAACCGAACGGTTCGGTTTGATTTCGGTTCGGTTCGGTCATTTTCATTTTCTAATAAATAACAAAAAAAGTACCTTCATTGCAAGAATAAAACACATCAAAATAATTTAGTGCACATCTCATCAACTCCAATGCCGTAGTAAAACACTGCTAGATCACCATAGCTCTTCATTGTATCTGGATAATCCGGTCCAAGCTCTCTTTCATTGATGTCTAGTGCCTTTTGTTGATAGATAGTTGCCTGAATAGCCCAATTTCAAAGCTGGAAAATTATAAGCACATAGGAGAACCTTACATCAATCTGGAAAATATCATCATCTGTTTTACTTTTATCCTCAAGAAATGGCCGAGTTGATTTTCTAATATCTGAGGGGAAAAGTCAGCTCATGTTAAATGATCCAAAGCATATAGGCATTCAAAAATCGAATGCGCAACAACTCTGAACAGGTTAAGCCTGAAAATACATAAAACCAATCAAACTTCTAACTAATGAAGTTTAACTGAGAGGATCCCCACAGCATACACTGCTATCTTTCCAAGCAAATAAACTCCCACATGATTGCAATCAGATCAGTATAGCACATGAGTTGGCGAATTTGTTCTTCCTCTTCCAACAAATCCAAAGAACAGGACTGCTGAAGCGTGTACAAGACATCACTAACACATAAGTTCCAAGTTTTCAATCATCCACAAACTGGACTGCTAGAAGTGAATGGTGAAGACGGAGGCACAAAACTGTGGAGATGGAAATTGAAGATGAGGAGAGACGATCAAAGAAGTAATATGATTTTTGTTTACGATTTGGCGTTTAAAAAGAAGTGGCTAAGGGACAAAGAGGGCGAAAGGTGAAGAAATTGAAATGATAAATGAAGCGGCATGAGTGAAGATTGCACGCCGCGTGAATGAAGAGTGAAGAAAGGGTACCTTGCTAAGCTATGTAGGTCGCAGATGAGGTGTGGCTGCAGTCGAGAACGAGGCAAAACCAACGGATACATCTTGAAGCGGCGTGACTGATGAGTAATCTCGAGCAGCGTGACTAGCAAGTCCAGGAGCGGCGTGACAGAGACTGTTGGAGGCAAGGCGTGACACATACGAGCCGGAATTGGGGAAAGGTATTAGAGGAGGAAGATAGGCTTGTCGGCTACGGCGCAGGAGAAGCGTGACAGAGAAAAAGAGGAAGGAGCATGTCTAGGGTTTTAATGAATCGGTTCGGTTCGGTTCGATTCAGTTAAAATTTTTAGTTTTGAAACTGAACCGAACCGATCGGTTTTTAATAATTACAAATCGAAACCGCCCGATTAAAAAATAAAATCGAACCGAATTACTCGATTCGGTTCGATTCGATTCAATTCATCGGTTTGATGATTTTTCCTTACACTCCTAGATAATACAATGACAACGACACAAGCCGTTACGAAGTTCGATGTATCGGATTTTGCTTTGTAGAAGATGCAGATGGAGGATTATCTTTACAGTAAGAAACTGTATAGGTCGCTATTGGAGAAAAGGCCAGAGGGCATGAAGGATGATGAATGAAAGATGTTGGATCGTCAAGTGTTAGGTGTCATACGGTTGACGCTTTCAAAGAATCTCGGCCATGACGTAGCTGCAAAGAAGACTATCACAAGACTGATGAAAGCGCTGCCAGATATGTATGAGTAGCCATCAGCAAATAACATGGTGTATTTGATGAAAAAATTGTTCAACCTGAAGATGGAGGAAGGCGCTTCCATGGTAAATCACCTGAATAATTTTAGTACAGTTATTAATCAATTGGTTGCTATTGAGATTAAGTTTGATGATGAGGTGTGCGTTTTGATCCTGTTAGCCTTACTGTCCAATTCGTGGGAGTCTATGAGAGCCGTCATCATCAATTTCATTGGGAGTACGAAGCTGACCTTTAAAGACGTTCGAGATACGGTCCTAGCGAACAAAGCGCGTAGGAAGGATTCAAGAAAGTCTAATAATTTGGCTCTTAACGTCGAGCGAGAGAGGAATTTGAAGAGGGGAAACAGTAAGAAGGATGGGAGAAGTAAGTCTCAAAGTGGAAAACTCAGCGGGTGATGGAAATGTGGCAAGCTAGGTCACTATGAGCGGAATTGTACAACCCCAAAGAAGAAAAACAAAAAAAAAGAGTCGGCGTACGTAACTATAGATGATAATGCCGATGCTTTAACATTATTTATTAATAGTTCGCTTGACTCATGGGTTATAAACTCGGGCGCTTCATTCCACAAGACGGCACACAATGACATCATGGAGAATTATGTTGCAGGTAATCGTGGTAGGGTTTATCTGGTTGATAGAGAACCCTTGAATATTGTTGAGATTAGCGATGTAACACTGAAGACGCCTAACAGGACAGTGTGGAAGTTGTAGAAGGTTAGCCATGTACCAAAATTGATTTAGAATCTAATTTAAATAGGATAATTGGATGACAAAGGGCACGGGGTGATTTTCCATGATGGTAGTTAAAAGGTCATAAAAAGAGCTATGGTCATCACTCGAGGTCTGAAGACTGGATCTCTGTATATAAATTCTAATGTGTGAGACACCATCGCAATTGTTGAGGATGTTAGCTTGGACCAATAACATTATTGGCTCGGGCACATGAGCGAGAAAAGGATGTAGATCGCATTCAAAAGGAAACCTATTGGGATTGAAAGTTGTGGAGCACATCCTTTTGCGAAGTTTGTATTTTGGAGAAACAAAAGAGAGTGAGTTTCTCAAAGGCGGGACGCAAATCGAAGTCGATGAAATTAGAGTAGGTTCATACGGATGTTTGGGGTCCAGCGGCCATGAAATCCACAGAAGTCTCCAGCTACTATGTTATCGACAATTCAAGCTGGAAAAGTATGGGTATACTTTCTAAAAAATAAGCCTGAAGTTTACGATACTTTCAAGAAGTGGAGAGTAATGGTGGAGAATGAGACAAGGTTACAGGTGAAGAGCTTGCAGTCAGATAAAGGGGGAGATACATTCATACGGAATTCAAATGATATTGCGCATATACTAGGATCAAGATGATAAAGACGATACCGGGGAAGCCACAGCAAAACAGCATGGCGGAGAGAATGAACCAAATCCTTAAGAAGCGAGCTCGCATTATGAGGTTACTTGTCGGGCTGCCGACAATGTTCTAGGCGGAGGCTGCGAGTACAGCTGCATTCTTAATTAATGAAGGTCCGTAACACCGTTGGAATTCAAGATTTCTGAAGAAGTATGGAGTGGTAAAGAATTAGACCTTTCTTTCTTGAAGGTGTTTGGTTACGTTTCATATGTGCATATCGATTCGGTTGCTAGAAGTAAGTTGGATGTGAAGCCCAAGAAGTACTGGTTCATTGGATACGATGACACCGAGTTTGGTTATCACTTTTGGGATGATCAAAATCGGAAGATTATAAGAAGTAAGGATGTCATCTTCAAAGAGAACGTTTTATATAAGATAGAGAAAATTCTACCTCAAAAGGGACATACTTCGGGGACAGTGGGAGTGAGATTTCATTAAGTGATGTGCCGGAAGTCGTTACTGATGAAGTGGCAAATGAAGATAATGTGGCTGAAGGTACCATGGTAGAACAGAGTATACCTCCGATTGATGTTCGGAGATATAACAAAACGATTCGACTGCTAGCTAGGTATTCTCAAGTGCTTAATTATATATTGTTGACTAACAAAGGTGAGCCTAAATGCTATGAAGAGTTTGTAAAGGTCGTGGATTCGGTCAAGTGGGAGTTAGCCATAAAGAAAGAGATAGACTTGCTGATGACCAATGCAACATGGGAACTCACAGAATTACCAAAGGGGAAGAAGGTTGAGTAAGTCTATCTACCCTCATATTTTTGAAATTAAAAAAGTCAATGAAGCTTGGATTATTTTGAAACAGGAATTTCAAGGGAATGAGAAAGTCATTTCCATGAGGCTTCAAACACTTTGGAGCGAGTTTGATATTCTCAAAACGGAGGGGAGCGAATCAATTCAGAGATTCTTTTCATGAGTTTCTGAAATAGTAAGCCAAATTAGGAGCCATGAAGATGCAATTGAAGATACAAAGATAAACCAAAAGATCTTGAGGAGTTTATTGCCAATATTTGGTCCAAGTGTTGCCGCCATTGAAGAATCCAAAGAATGCCAAAACTTAATTGAGCTTATGAGATCTCTTCAAGTTCATGAAAAGAGGATTAATAGACCATCGTCAAGTCAGCCATTAGATCAAGCTTTTCAGTCTAAAGTTAAGATATCATATATAAGGAATTTGACATCTCACAAAAATAATCACGATGGGAATGGACCCAAGAGTGGTAGAGGAGGTTGTTCTAATGGAAGAGGAAAAGGTAAGTCACAACGAGGTAACGATAACTCCAATTCTTCCATGTATTGCATAATTTGTAACAAAACTAATCACAATTCAAAAGATTGTCGATTTTGTTTAGATACACCAATTGTTGAATTCCTAATCACTCTCAGAGAGATTGTTGGCATGGTAATGAGGAAGAGGCTCATCGTGCAAAAGAAAGTGAAGAAGCTCAATTGTTCTTCTCTTGTATGAATGTTGAATCTGTGCCTAAAAGCATGTGGTATGTGGACAGTAGTTGCAGCAGCCACATGAGGGGAAATCAAAAATTATTTGTCAATCTTGATCAAAATTTTACTTCACAGGTGAAACTCAATGATGGTAAGACTCATAATGTGGCTAGCAAAGGAGATGCCAATATTTGTACAAAAGAAGGTGAAACAAAATAAATTACTGATGTTTTTTATGTTCCTAACCTCACACAAAATTTGTTGAGTGTTGGCCACTTGTTGCAAAAGGGATATATTGTTCATTTTTCCAATTGACAATGTGGCATAATTGACGAAAAGAGTAATTTGTTGGTGGCAAAAACCAGAATGGTGATAAACAAGATTTTTCCTCTTGTAATGAAGAATCAAGAGAGCCTAGTTTTAAAAGCGAAAGTCTTAAGACCACTCATCTATAGCACTTGAGGTTTGGACATTTAAATTATAGAAGGTTACCTTTGTTGCATCAAAAAAGTATGTTGATTGGGTTGCCGAAGATTACAACAAATGAGAAGTTATGTGAAGGATGCATTTTTGGTAAAATGCATAGACTTCATTTTCCTAGCTAAGACATCATGGCGTGTTAAATCCCCTCTTGAGTTGTACATGTTGATATATGTGGTCCTACTAGATTTCTTTTATTAAACAATGGAAGATATTTCCTCTTATTTGTTGATGATTGTACAAGAATGATGTGGCTCTACTTCTTGAAGGAGAAATCAGAAACTTTTGCTTATTTTCTCGAGTTTAAAGCATTGATGGAGAAACAAAGCGGAGTTTCAATGAAATGTCTGAGAACAGATTGTGGAGGTGAATTTTTATACATCCCATTTATGAATTATTGTAAAGATAATGGTATTCAGCGATAGCTAATAGTGAGGTATTCACCGGAGCAAAATGGAGTAGCTGAAAGAAGAATCGCACCATTGTGGAGATGGCTCGAAGCATGCTTAAAGGAAAAGGTCTCCCCTAATGATCTATGGGCTGATGTTGTCCATATGGCTACCTATATTCTAAATCGCTCACCCAAAAAAATTGTCCGTGGAAAAACTCCTTATGAAGCTTGGTTTAAACAGAAGCCATTAGTGGATCATCTCAAATTATTTGGCAGTATTGCTTATGCCCTAATTCCAGTGAGAAAGAGAGAAAAATTTTGATGAGAAAGGAGAAAAATACTTATTCATTGGATATGCTGATGAATCAAAGGGATATCGGCTATTGAATCCACACATAAATCAACTTATTATTGCTCGTGATGTCATCTTTGATAAGACATCATCATGGAAATGGAGAAGCGATTCACCATCAGAAGCTCCAACCTTCTATGGGTTTGTCGATCCCGCACCATTTCACTTCAAGGATTCTCATTCAAGCACAACAACTCAACATGTTCCCTCAAATTCATCTAGTTCTAAAGAAGATGAGCCAATGCGCCCTGAAAGTACAGATTTTAAAAATATCCCAAGAAAATATCGATCATTGAGAGATATATATGAATCAGGTGATGTGGCATTCTTTTCCAGCGAGACATCTAAAAATGAGCAGTGGGTTAAAGCAATGAATGAGGAGATGAGTGCAATTGAACAAAATAATACATGGAAGCTTGTTAATCCTCCAAAAGGCAAGAATGTGGTCGGCCTAAAGCGGGTTTTAAAATCAAACATAATGAAGATGGTTCCATTAAAAACCAAAAAAGCTTGCTTGGTTACAAAAGATTTTTCACAACAACCCGGGGTGGATTTCCATGAGACATTTGCACCTGTCGCACGCAGGGAAACCATTAGAACTATTCTTTCCATTGCTTATCAACTTGAGTTATAAGTTTTTTAACTTGATGTGAAATCTGCTTTTTTAAATGGCGATTTAGAAGAAGAAGTATGTGTTTCACAACTTGAAGGGTACATTCAAAAAGGTCAAGAAGACAAGGTATATCGCCTTAGAAAAGCACTTTATGGAATAAAACAAGCACCTCGAGCATGGAATAACAAAATTGATCTCTACTTCAAAAAGATTGGTTTTGAAAGAAGCCCAAGTGAGCCATCACTGTACATGTAGAAGGAAGGAACCAATTTTCTTGATGTTGACTTATATGTTGATGACCTTATATATTTTGGTACCAACTCATACATGGTGGAGACGTTTAAAAAAGACATGATGACAGAGTTTGAAATGACAGACTTAGGGTTAATGAAATATTTACTTAGAATACAAGTTCGATAAGAGAAAGGTGTGTTTTTCTTATCACAAGAAGCATACATAGATAACTTGTGGAAAAGGCTTCATTTGGAGAAGTGCAAGTCAGTGACAACACCAATGGCTTACAACAAAAAATTGGAGATACAAGACGGAGCTGACAAGACAGATGTAAATTTGTTCAGAAGCTTAGTCAGTTCTCCGATTTATGTTACTAACACAAGACCTGACATAATCCATTCTGTAAGCGTGGTGTCGAGATATATGACCGAGCCTTCAAAAATCATTTAATTACCACAAAGAGAATTTTGCGCTATCTTCAAGGTATAAAAAATTTGGGGATCAAATATGTAAAGAAATTAAATTTTAATCTGGTTGGATTTACTGACAATGATTGGGCCGGTTCTCTTGATGATCGGAAAAGTACATCTGGTTACTTTTTTTGTTTAGATTCAAAAATAATTTCTTGGAGCTAGAAAAAATAGAAAACAAAGGCTTTACCATCATGTGAGACAGAGTATATTGCAGTCACAGAAGCTGCATGTGAAGTTGTTTGGTTGAGAAGGATCCTCAATGATCTTGGACGGAGACAAATTGAACCTACAATAATTTATTGTGATAATATGTCGCCAATTGCTATGAGCAAGAATCCTATTTTTCATGCTCGTTCAAAGCACATAGAGATGAAGCATCATTAAATTTGAGATTTGGTGAACAATGGTGAAGTGAGCCTTGAATTCATAAACACACATGATAAACCTGCAAATTGCTTGACAAAAAAATCATGAAAGAGAAGTTTGAAGAATTTAAGAAGAAGTTGAATATCACAAATTAAGAGGGGGTATTGGAATTAATTTGTGATATTATGAAGAGAGTCTATAGGAATGTTGAAGGGTTGGAAGTTAATTCATAAGTTAAAGTCTTTTGACATCCTATGCTAGATTAAACGGTAGTGTAATTGTCATTTTTTGTAACTAATTGGGTAGACTAAGAGTTACACATACTACCTATAAATTATGTAATCCAACTCTTGTAAGAATATGACAAAAAGACAATGATAAAATTTCGGCAAGATTTGCAGTTGTGCCTTCCTCAAAAATTCCATTCCTCATACAAGTTCTTACTTTTTTTTTGTCTCTCCTCGATTATGGCTTCATCACCTTCTTTCTTGAGATCGTCGATATGGCATTGTCTACAAAAACACTCCTGAGTCCAAATTCCAAATGAAGGCTGACACAAAGAGAGCATGAATGAGGGCAGCAATGGATTCCAATCCTTATGCAAACCGAGGATCAATTAAGTGAAAAGTGAAATATAAGGTCAAAAGCTTAGTTTGAGAAGAACTAAATGAACGATACAAGGAGTAGGATATAAAGCTATGCTTGGAGACTGAAAATGATGAAATAAGATTAGTGAGGAATGAGTTTCAGGCTGATCGGGCAGCACTCACAACTAAAAGTTAGAGTAGATCGAGAGCTTGCTTGGAAGCTAAAAACATGCAGATGGAGAAGAACAAGAATTGCCCCAATCCATGTGGATGGCTGCCAGGCTTGAACTAAAATTCGTCAGTTGCTGATTAAAGATAGTTTGTAAGGCAGGAGCAGATGATGAATAAGGAGGCGCACTAGCTAGTGAAAGTTCGGAAAACCTCAAAATGAGGGGTTAAGATGAAGCAATGACCAATGATGTCAGCAGCAACGAGACTAGATGAGTTGTACGGGGGACGAGTAAAGGCATCCGTCGTTCCGACAATTCGGTTCGAAAAAAATTAAAAATCGAACTAAAGAAATTGTAAACCGAATGATTTTTTTAAATTTGAAACCGAACCGAACCGGACTTAACCATCCGAGAGCGTCGTAGAGAGCGTTCTTCCTTCTTTATATATATAGATAAAGAAGGAAGGATGATAGATTTGACAAATAATTAAAACTAACGAAAAATAGTTGAAATAACCTTAATTGGTAGTAGGTTTTCATTAAAGAATTATCAACAAATACAAAATTAAATAACAGTGCTCGTAAAATCTTAATAAATTATCTCATATACCTTATTTTCATATTTTCCCTAACTTATATTCAAATTTGTTTAGTCATAGTAAATTAAGTTTACTGTAAGTTCAAAAGAAGACCCATCTAACTATTGTATTTTAATTATTATTATTTCACAATGAGTAGGTGCGAAAAGCTAGTAATTGTCCTATTTGAAAAAAAAAAGGAATTTTTAAGTGGATTTAGTATTTTAAAAAATAAATTTTATTTTTATATAGTTAGAGCACGATACAAATCAAATTTTATTTTTAGAGAAAATTACAAAAAGGGGTGTTGTACTATCGCATTTTAAATTTAGCAGGCATTACTATCTGATTTTGCAATTCATAGAAAAATTCTAATTTTAGGCTGTTGTGTAATTAACTAATTTGTGATTTGACCCAAAAACTTTTAAATGATTTTTAATTATACATTACACAAAACTTATCCTAGATTAACAAAATAATAAAAATTTCTAAATTTATGCAATGATTTGTAATGTTAAATTGGTAAACTAAATAATAAAATATACTAACTTCATATAATGTTTAATTAATAAATTATCTAACACAATAATGTTTTAGCCAAAATATTTTTTAATCCTTAAAGGATTTCATAAAAAAGTGTAGCGCTACATATAAGATTATATCAAAATTAATAAATATTGTTTTAGGATAGAATATGTTCCTATAAAAATTTCTGGGTATGTTCCTAAAATTGAACATTAAAAAGCATTAAATATGTTTCACCAAAATGCTTTTTAATGCTTACAAAATTTCGATGTAATGTTTATAAATAATTTCGGGTATGTTTCAAAAACTTTTATTATAATTTTTATATATTCTCATATGTAACACTACAACTACTTTATGAAAAAAAATTTAACATTAAAAAACATTTTGACTAAAACATTATTGTGGAAGATAATTTATTAATAAAATATTACATGAAGTTCGTATATTTTATTATTTAGTTTACCAATTTGACATTACAAATCATTGCATAAATTTAGAAACTTTTATTATTTTGTTAATCTAGGGTAAGTTTTGTATAATATACAATCAATAGTCATTTAAAAAGTTTATGGGTCAAATTGAAATTAGTTAATTACACAATAATTCAAAATTAGAATTTTTCTATGAATTGCAAAATCAGATAATAATACCTGCTAAATTTAAAAACACGGTAGTATGACACCCTTTTTTGCAATTCTCTCTTATTTTTATTTAGTTAGAGCACATGGCATTTAATGTTTCAAAATTGCTTGTGCATGTCCTGATGGAATGCAGTGCACGTCCAAATTGTAATCAATCTTTTTTTTAACAAAAAAAGGAAATTTTTTAAACCGATCGGAAAAAGCCTCCGGCAAGGCTCGTACACAGCCGCCGGGCAGCAGCGCCCTACTACAAGGTCAGAGAATGCATGGATGGATTGTTTTATAGAGCGGGAGGTCAGAGAATGAATCACTTGCTTGTAAATGCAATGATATGATGCGCAATTGAGTGAGTAAATGCCATGATATCACTTGGTTGGAGGTGAGGTGGTTGTGGGCAGGAGAGATAAGTCACGTGACCGGGAGTACCCGTCGAACCGATCGGTTTGAATCGGTTCGTTCAAGAAAAATTAAAAATCAAACCAAATTATTAGTCACCGGTTTTTTAAAATTTAAAACCATAACCGAAAATTTAAAACCAAACCAAATCACTAATATTTCAAACCGAATCGATCGGTGTCAAACCGAACCAAACCGACCGGGATCGCAACATCCTATTATGTTATTATATAAGAAGATATACTAACACCAAATTTTTAAATCTCCAATTTATCTAACCAAAAAAGTGCAACATTTCAATTATGTAAGAATAAAACGGATATACCCTGATATAAGTTATATAACCGTGCGGTCAAAATGACACCGTTTTGAATTGTGTTCTGGAGTTTTAGGGCTTAATGATTTTGAATTTTTTAGTATTTTAGGCTTTTTGGGGTTTCCAAATTTTATTTTTTAGTGTTTTTTAGAATTTAAGAAGTTTGCCTTTTAGGGTTATAAAACGACATCGTTTTAGAGAGGTTTTATTGAACAACGTAATACAAATACAAATATGAAATTTGTAATTCAAAACTCTTTAAAATCCCAAAACACTAGAATTTTTACAACTCAGAAACTCTAAAACTCCAAAAAAATATCTAAAAAAGCATCATTTTAGCAGTTAGGGTATGTAGATTGTATACTCTGTTAAGGTGTATACATCAATTGCTAATTTTTTAAAATTTATATTATTATACTGATTTAATGTATAAAAAAAATTTCGCGATTGGTACTTAAAAAAATATAATAGCAATTTTAAATTTTTTGTCATCCACAAAATGCTAAGATATTATATAAATATTTCTTGACACAAAAATAGTTTAATCAATATAACTTAATGTGTTTAGATCAACGTAAATGGAAATAAAGGATATTTAATTCTTAAAATAATTTTGGTATTTACATTTTTATCTTCCATGCATGAATCTATAAAAAAAAATAAGTATAAGGGCGGTTTAGAGTGAAATTCCTTTTTAGCATGTAAACTGCGAACTCATCTAATCTTTGCATTATGATACTAGATTTTTTAGATTTTATTATTTAATTTTTGAAATTTAATAATTACTCAATTTGTGACAACAAAATCTATCCTATTCATTAATTATCTAAGTAATTTGGCCAATTTTATCTTCAAACTTTGAATTTTTCTTCATTCAATCTTGATTCACTTTTTTGTCCATTTAATTGTCATATTTTTGAAAATTTTGTAGTTTTAAAAGTGAGCTTGTGCAATTTTATACAAATTCAATGGCGAACAAATTCAATAGTTCATACTCTTTTGTCAAAGATCAGTGCAATACATTGTTACAGTATCAAAAAATCATTTTGTTCAAATTAAGACATTTTCGTAACCAGTTCAAACAATATAATGGAAGACTAGTGAACCAAGTCTATTGTATTAGCGAATTATGTTTTGTGACTCTACCGTACACAACAAAAAACCACACCATTTTTGACAAAAAAAAATGATCAGAAAAGTGATCGAAAATTGCCTCATATTACTTTTCCGTTGATTAATTTTTTGCAATTTTTCAATCATTTTTCTTAGAGCTGGTCATCAGCTCAGTTCGGTTCAAAATTGAACCGAATTGAAACATAATTCTATTATTTGGTTTTCTATTTTCAAAATCGAAAATCGAATTGATTTTTTCAATTCGGTTCGGTTGAAAACCGAAAAACCGATTAAAGTAATTTTTTAAATAAAAATCTTACTTATAATGATTTACTCATAATAAACTTATACAAAAATAGAGAAATTAAATATTTTTTGTTATGTGTTATACAATTATTTATCAAGTAGTGTATAACTAATTTTGACATTCAAATATAAATTAAGTAATTAAAAATAATAAATAAATCCATATTAATTTTATCATTATTTTAATAATTCATTTTTCGGTTTGGTTTAATATTTTATTACCAAAACCGATAGCCGAACCGTAATATTTTTAATATTTCGGTTTGATTTAAAACAGAATTATTAACTATCAAAACCGAACTTTTTTGAACCGAATTGAATCGGTTCAGTTTTCAATTTGAACCGAACTATGACCAGCCCTAATTTTTCTGGTAAAAAAAATTGACTAGAATGGTGCCGCTGATTATATTTTCCGGGTAGTTTCTGGTCACATTGGGACTATAATTTCTGGTTATTTCCGGCCATATTGTTCAGCCAGTGACTTTCAGGCCATTTTTGGGAAGTTCTGCTTTCTGTTTTCTAGTAATGTTCCATCCATTTTATCAAAATGAACATTCATATTCTAGGTTAAAAAATGAATATAAACAAAGCAATCGTTCACTCATACTCTAAATTCGACCATGTGACAACTGGAGTCAGCCTTAGAAAAAAAATGGTATAATTATAAGCACGACTTTGTAAACCATTAAAAAGATCAACAATAAGCTGTAAGTTCTATGGATGTCAACATAATTAGCTCTTAAATTTTCGACAACCGGACTCAAGATTTTGAATTTATATCACAATAACAAATCCCAACTACAAAATTGTCTAAATAGATCCAGAAGATAGCTAAATACAAAAGGCTTCATTCACAAAACATTTATTTTGGAGCAATGAAATTCCACGTCAAAAAAAATCAAAGCAACACCTGAATTCACTTCACGTAAGTATTAATGATATCAAAATTAGGATGTATGATGTTACCGTAAGAACAATGTGTGATATTAGACATGTACCTAAATTTAAAACAAATCTGATTTTCATGGGTACTTTGCATATTAATGATTTTATTCCTAACACATATGAGAATAGGAAAACCATTAAAATTGTTAAAGATGCATTAAATGTGATGAAAAGAAAGATAACTACAACAAACATCTATAAACTGTTATGGAGTACAGTTATAGGTGGAGTTCATTCTGTTGATCACATGATGATAATATAAAATTATTGCATAAGTGTCATTATCATTTTAATAAGCGAGATACGACTAAATTGCATAAATAGATATTGATGAAGTATTTTAAAAGCTACAAGCTTAACTTATGTAAGTTTTGGTTTTTGGGAAGTAGACTAGAGTTACTTTCAAGGCTGAAAAACACAAAATTGAAGAGATTCTTAATTACGTCATTCTAATGTATGAGACTCTTTCAAGGAGTCATGATTGGGTGGATCTACGTAATATGTTCCTTTTATTGATTATTTTTTTAGAATTTTAGGTGTATTTTTTGAAAAAGAAACCTGAAGTTTTTGACAATTTTAAGCTGTGGAAAGCTGAGGTGAAGAACCAAATAGGTAGAAAGATCTAGTGTTTGAGGTTTGCCAAGGGCACAAAGTATACAGATTCATAATTTTATAAATTAGGTGAGGAGCATGGAATTCAGAGGTATTTTATAATGTGCAACACACTACAACAAAATGGTGTTGCAAAAAGGATGAACATGACTTTGACTGAAATAACAAGATGCTTGAGATTTAATGCAGAACTTCTTAAATTTTTTAGGCAGAGACCGTGAGTTTGGCATACTATGTCATCTATCAATCACCATGAGCATCATTGGGTGGAAAGTTGCAGGTATGAACTGAAATTGTAGTTAATTTTGATCACTTACAAATTTTTTGTTGTCCTGCCTATGTTCATGTACATGTTAATGAGTTGATACTTGATGCAAAATCCAAAAAGTGCATCTTTTTGGGATATACGAAGGGCATCAAAAGATACATGTTTTGGAATCTGATTGCAAAGAAGGTGGCAATCGGTAGAAATGCAATCTTTGTTGAGCAGTTTATGTTGCAACAGATTTAAGAAAAGGTGAAGATAGATTTAGAATAGAGCCCTACATCAATAGAGAAAGTTAAACGTTCTACTTCAGCACCTGATATCTCTAGTACAGATGAGTTACAAAGCTATAGTCTGGCTGGAGATGGAGAGAGAGACGCACCAATGTAAATCCAAACAGATTGGTTTTTAAAAACATGGTCTCTTTTGTACTCTACACTAGAAGTGAGGGTCCAGTTACTTTTTAGGAATTCATTACTAGCCATGAGAAAGATAAATGAATGGTTGTAACGGTAGAGGAGATGGAGTCTCGAAGAAAACTGATACATGTGAGCTAGCTCGGCTTCCTGAGGGAAAGAAAGCTATTTGTTGTAAATGGGTGTATAAGAAAAACCAGCAATATCAAAAAAGGGGAAAAGTTTAAGGCTTGATTGATTACAAAGTGTTATTCGTAACAAAAAGGGATTGATTATGATGAGATTTTTTCTTCTGTGGTTAGATTTACTTCAATTTGGGCAGTACTTGCATTAACACTGGTTGGGATTTTAATTTAGAGCAGATGGATGTGCAGAGCGATTCTTGCATAGTGATTTAGAGGACCATATTTATAAGGAGCAACCAGAAGGCTTCACTCAACCTGGACATGAGCATTTAGTTTACATGTTGAAGAAGTCTTTGTATGGATTGTAGTAGTCTCCAAAGCAATGGAATAAATGGTTTATCTCCTACGTGATTCATATTGGCTACAAGCATTGTTAATATAATTGTTGCATTTATGTTAAGAGTCTTCACAATGATTTTTTTTATTTTTCTAGAACTATATGTTGACGATATGTTGATTGTTGCGAAGAGTATGCATGATGTTGTTGGTCTGAAAGCTTTATTGAGTTGGGAATTTGATATGAAAGACTTAGGCATCGCAAAGAAAATTCTTGAGATGAAGATTTACAAGGATAAAAGCTCAAGGAAAATTTGATGTGAGGTTTTACAAGATCAAAGATTTGATTGCATCTGAAGAGAATTACATAAGGTATATACTTTAGAGAATGTAGCTAGTTTGTTGACCAAGCAGTTACTACAGAAAAATTCAAGCATTAAATGTTTGCAATTGCTAGAGAAGCATCGTACCCCTTTCCATTTTGAGATGTCGAATACTCTCTTGTTTATCTCCTAAGGGGCATAATTTTTATTAAGGTGGAGATTTGTTAGGTTTAACTTGTATATCAAATAAAGGGTAGAAGTCTTTTCTCCGCTCCAACATCTGCCCCATTGTGGTGAAGCTTATTGCAAATTATGATTAAGTGGGTGTGGAGTGTCGGGGGCGAAGCCCCTTTGGTACGATATTAGAGGCAATTTAATAAATCGTATCTAGAATTACTATTATATATTCTATAATTGTAACCTAATCGAGATATTCTTCTTTATAAGAAAACAGTCGTGCATCGCTCCTAAAGACCTAGAAAAGTTTTCGAACCTTATTAAATCTTATGTTCTTAAATTGCTTCTTGAATTATTAACAATTATCAATAAAAAAGAAGAAGAAGACTCATACCCAATTCATGAACCAACATCTAAGTCAACGACATATAAACATGAATTAAAAATGAATTATGTTCTTTATGAACCAACCCTAGCAATTTAACCTTGTGTAATTTAGCATAATCCACCACCAAAGTCACAACCAAAACTCTTCCAACAAGAACCACTAAATTTTCTCTCTGGAAACCACAATGCGATATTGAACCTCACCCAACCACAAGTTCACAACTTTATCAACTCAATCAACGCAACTGAGCATAAAATTCATATCGATTCACCACTCGAATTTATTGTCAAACTGACTCTCCTTTATGTAAAGAAGAACACAAATTAACTTTTTTTTTAGAATCTATCTTCATATTTATGCAATGCAACATAACAAGAAGAAACGAAGATCACAAATAAAAAGAACAATTTTAACTTCTTTCTGAATTTCAAATTATAATTAGAGAAAAAATAAATAGAGAATCGATTAGGAAGAGGTTGATAATTCATATTTATTATATTTTTTGTTTAGTCTTCTTTTTTCACTCCTTTACATTTCTCATAATTCAAAGCATCCCTTTTGTAAAAAAAGACTGTAGAAGGGTGCTTAGTAAATTACCATCTGCTACCAAATCAAACTATCAAATTAATAAATTTCGTACTCTAGATCTACATGGATATGCAATTTAAAATTGGCATCAATTGCAAAGAGAATAACAAGGAGGTTGCATAGGCAGCTTATCGTAGACGGACGAGATCGATAAACACTAGTAGCAAAGCTATTATAATTATCACGATACTTTCTTCGAACATTAATAGAGTAAGCAAAGGGCAATGGGGGAGGTAAAGTATTGTATCGAAAACTTAGATCATCACCCTTGTTGTCATCATTAGCGGTCTGTGAAGCCATGACTTTGGCGATGCGATGGGCATAGTCGTGGCAACAAAATTTTGTGCGCTTGATGGTGGAGGCGCCGACAGCGGAGGCGAGCCTAGAGTGGGGATGGGCGGGGGACATAATGACGGATGGTGCCGTTCAGGAGTAATATGAAGCTTGTATAGGATATTAGGTGGGCCCACATATATGTTTTTTTTGCAAAAAGGATGCTTGCATTAAAACGAGAGAATGTACATGAAAGTGTTAAAGAACTATAAAGAATTAAAGAATACAAGTGTGACACCTGAGAACAACTAATCTATAAGATGATTCAAATTAATATTAGCTACCCAAGATAGATTGAACTCAGTAGGCTTGATGGATTTGATGCAGTTCAGCTTCAGGTGGCTGTCCATTTTCACCAAATGAAGAATACTTTGAAGATTAAATGTCTTTCCCTTGAAAATCATAGCATTTCTTACTTTCCAGATGTTATTAGCACATGTTCCTCCCAGGACTGGAAAGTGACCTGCTGAGGGAAGGAACACATGGCAAGGATATCAGGGACGATACCAATAGTTCTCGTACAAGAAAAAATAAATGATCTGTTGTTTCTTGCTGGGAACCACATATCTGACAGATGGAGTCATTTATCATGCCAAATTTGTGAAGTCTGGATTTTGTTGATACCCCCTGACAGGCCATCCACAACATGAAGCTATGCTTAGGATGACTAAGTTTATTCCACACTAAATTATACCATGGAGGAGTTGAAGATGTAGGTTGAAAGAAGTTAAAAACTGACTTAGCTGTGAAAGGATTGCCTGGAATGATCCAAGAATTTGTAGAATGATCATAACATTACTGAGCAATGAGTCTTGTTTTCAACAACTGTTTGACAGGCCAAGGAGTGTAAGACCTGGTAGGAATATCCCACCAGGAACTACCCCTGATAAAGTATGAATGAACCCACTTAATCCATGCTAAATCTTTATTATGGACAATATCCCAATTTTGTCACATAAATGGAGATGTTTATGAACTTGGATTGCTTAATACCCAGGCCACCTTTGAGCCATGGACGACAAGAGGAATACCAACTTATTGGAGATTGTGTTTGCCCCTGCCAAAGAAACCTTCTGCAAAAAGTATCAATAGCTTTGTGAATTTGCTTTGGAATGCTAAAAATTTGACACCAATATGTCTGTAAGAAATTGAGAATAGATTTAACAAGAACTAATCTGGCAGCATAAGAAATGGACTTATTACTCCAGGAATTCATTATGTTGGCCAGGTCATCAAGAAGGACAACACAATCTTTTGAAGTAATATTCATGCAGTCTAAAGGAATTCCAAGGTATTTGACTCGCAAGTACATCTGCCCATATATATGTTTTTATTGAATTAATGTCATATTTGACATCGGTTAACTTTGTTAAATGTCTGTTAATGGAGATCATACAAAATTTAACAGTATGCATCTTATTTGGTAACGGTGGTAGTTCGCACTGAAATTAAATAAGTGGTGATAGTTCGAAACCCCTTGAAGATTTGTTTCCCAATTCGTATATCCCAAATGTTATCATTGTCTTATATATATTTTTTAGATATGAAGGTCTATCTTGTTTGCTAAAAGGAAAAAGTATAAAATTGTGGTATATACGATCCTCTGTTTAAAAATCATGGTCATCATTTCTAATTTTAAAATTCAACATTTGAGATCATTTTGTAATTATTAAATTTGTGATTAGACCCTACAATTGTAAATTAGGAATTACAATGAAATATCTAAGGAAAACACACCATTATTTTTATTTATATATTTTTTATTTATTTAATAAATCCTAAAACCAAACCCTCCAGCCCAGACCCGTATCTCAGCCTTCCATTCCCAGTTCCTTCTCATTATAATATCTTAGATTGGCTATAAAATGGTTCTACTTGAGAAGGAAGAGGCAGCAAGCTTACGACGACTGGAAGTTGATGCTGTAGAAAGTTGCGACGAATGAGAAGCCGATGTTGTAGAAAGGGAGAGACATAGGGAGGGGAGTTCGATTTAGAGACGAAGATTTGATTTTTGGGTTGATTAAGATTTTTAATAAAAAAAATAAAAAAGTATAGAAAATATATAGTTTTAGTAAACGACCTGATTGTAATTCAGAAATTATAATTGTAGGTTCTAATTGTAAACTTAAAATTTAGACAGTAGCCCCTTAATTTGGAAAGACTATAAATTTTAAAATTAAAAAAAAATGACTGTGATTTTTAAATGAAGAATAGCATATCCCCTGCATTGTACTTTTTCCCTTAATAAAATACTCCCTCTGTCCTCTTTTACATGTCACTTAATCGAATTTTTTTGTCCACTTTTACTTGTCACTTACCAATTTTCAATGCGTATTTAATATCAACAACTAGCTTAAAATGTCAAACATTAATCACTTCATTATCATAATCAATAAAGAATACATTCTTCACCAGTAATCATCTACCAATTTTACTTTTTGCATGAACTTTTTTAAAAAATTGTTAACCACCTACCTATTAAATTTGTTCAACCGCTAGCATTAACTTCACCTTAATCTACTCAAATTAACCGTAAACGACATGTATTAGAAGACGGAGTGAGTAGTGTTCTAAAAAACATTATGTGGTGTTAGATGCCTAAATAGAGTTTCGAGCCACTAATAATTATGCGAAGATGATTCAAAATAATAAATTAAACGGTATAATAAATTAATAATATATGTAATAATTATTTATAGAAAAAATTAAAAAAAAGGTAATGAATTATCACTGCTTACCCAATTACGGTCCGAACTATCATGATTTCTAAAAAGGATGCGATGAAAAAATTAGACTGATTTGGATGATGCTTAAGATCAGTTTGTTTGATTTCTTAAATATAATTAATTTTATTAAATTTGTTGAAAATTATAGATGATTGAGTATGAAAAAACATCATTTTCTTTATGTAGGCAAAATAATATTATTTATTTTGATAACCAAACAACGTAATTTTCATACAAAAATCTAAGTCTAATACTAATATTAATTTATGAATGTAATGGTAAATTTTATTTTAAAAAATCAGTTCAATTTTTCATTGCACTATTTTTAAACATCATAATAATTCGGAACGTAATTAGATAAATGATGCTAACTCAGTATCATTTTTTTTATTTTTATCCTTTAGTAGGCTAAGAGTGATGATTTGACTAAATGAAACTATTAATCGACAAATACGTGCTGGAGTCCATTTTGTAAGAGTGGCTAAAAATTATGGTAGTGGCAGGACAATAAATGAGAAAGCAAACAAAAAGAGACAATTGAAGCCCATCTCATCTCATCTCAGCCTCATTCAATTCGACAGCGAAATCCGTGAAAAAATCGGATACATATCACCTTCTTCCTCCTCTTCTTCTTCACCGGGTTGGGTTGGGTTGCACTTGCGACTCATTAATCACACTCCCCCACCCAACCCCGTACCACTTGCCTCTTTTTATTTTTCTCCGTCTCTGTCGCATCTCTCTTCTCCATTTTTTTCTTTCTAATGGAAGGCATCGCCACCACGGCTTACAGAGGGCTCAAGGCCTACTGGCGCAGGAATGGCTACCGCCGCATCAACTCAGCCACTCTGATCGGATCCCAACAACCCAAGATCAATGGTAGTAACGGCAGGCGTTTCAGAATCCGGCGACCCCGATTGAAACTGGGTCGATTCCGGTTCAGGCTTAGCTCGGTCAGGAGGCTGTTTTTGAAGATGAGAGACGCGTACGTGAATGCGATGCTGGGCGTGGCCAGCAGAGGGATATACGGCGCCGGTTACGGGGGATCTGTGGGCGGAGGAGGGGGTGGTTTTGGGCATGCCAGGAGTCACAAGGAGTATGATGAGAAGATGGTGGTTGAGATTTACAAGAGGATTGTGTTGAGCCAGCAGCAGCAGGGCCACCAGCTAGGCCTCGTCGCTGGTGGCCGCCGAGTCAGCGCCGATGTTGACGAGCCTGTTTGCTTGTTTCATTAAACTTTCTAATGAATTGATCCCAGTTTTCCATTTTAATATTAAAAAAAGGATAAATTACAAATACATATTACTACTTTCATCTGATTTCAAATCAGGTACCGTACTTTATAATTTTTCAATTCAAATACTCTAAGACTAATTTTGAAATAAAAAACACTACAATTCATGGGATTTAGTACACCAACACTATAAATCATATAGTCTATTGCATGATAATGAGAATCCACATTCAATAAGGTGAATTATAGTGTTTTTTTTAGATTCAAAATTAGTCTTAGAGTACTCGAATTGAAAAATTACAACGTACGATACCTGATTTGAAATCAAGTGAAAGTACAAATAATATATTTATAATTTACCCTTAAAAAAAAATTGATGAAGACTAGCAAGGTGGGTACGTACGTAGCTAGCTAGCATACATATGCTACTACTGCAACATCTAGCGGTAATCCAATACATATACTTAATTATACCGCCGAATTTCAAAATTTCATAAATGATAAGACAAGGTCTGAGGTCTCCCATCTCAACTCCATGACTTTATCAACCATCACCGTCGTCTCTCATCTCCCTCATTAAGATACTCTCTCTCTAGTGTACTAATTTATGGGGCTAATATATACGTAGCCTATTACAACACTACTCAAAATGTCATTATTTATATCCAACAGCCATGTGATTCGTCAAATGCATCTATTGCTGCAGTAATCCAATTACGTATATTGTGTTGTTGTTGACTAATGATTATTACTCTTCTAGTGTGTAATTACTTTCTCTGTTCTCTTTTATATATCATTTGAATTTTTTTATCCATTTATAGTTGTCACTTAACAATTTTCAGTGTATATTTAATAACAAATACTATTTTAAAATGTCAAACATTAATCATTTACTCCATCTGTCATCTTTTACATGTCACTTAACTGAATTTTTTTCTCCACTTTTATTTGTCACTTACTCTCTCTGTCCTCTTATACATGTCACTTAACCGAATTTTTTTGTCCACTTTTAGTTGTCACTTAATAATTTTCAATGCGTATTTAATATCAACAACTATCTTAAAATTTCAAACATTAATCACTTTTTTATCATAATCAATACAACAATAATTCATAACCAATTTTACTTTTTGCACGAATTTTTATAAAAAAACATCAACCACCCACTTATTAAATTTGTTCATCTGCTAGCATTAATTCCACCTTAATTTACTCAAATTAACCTTAAACGATATGTATTAGAGGACGGAGGGAGTAACAATTTTCAATGCGTGTTTAATGTCAACAACTACCTTAAAATGTCAAATATTAATCACTTCATTATCATATTCAATAAAAAATATATTTTTCACCAGTAATCATCTATCAATTTTACTTTTTGCACGAATTTTTTTATAAAAACATCAACCACTCATTCATTAAATATGTTCAACCGCTAGCATTAACTTCACATTAATCTACTCAAATTAACCATAAACGACATGTATTAGAGTACAGAGAGAGTATTTATTATAATCAATAAAAAAATTACTCATCAATTATTTATTTAACTAATAGTATATATTTCATCTTAATTTATTCAAACTAATCGTAAATGGTATTTTAGAGGCTAGAAGGAGTAATAATTAAGGGAGAGGGTTGATCCGGAAATTATTGAACGCTATAAATACAACTGAATCATGAGCGAGAGAAAAGGAAGGACACACAAGTCTGCAGCATGTTCCGGGATGGATGATGGGTGGTCTTGTCATGTTAGGGTGTCAGGAACCAAATTTTATAGGTGCTCATTAAATATTGTTTGGCCCACAACTAGACACATACCAAGAATGCATGAGGCCCTCGCTAACACATTTGGTCAAATTTACATATTGTAGAAATTTTCGTTCCAAATTGATTAATTGTTGTTTAGTTGTTAGGCGATGTCGAAACGTTTCGCTTAATCACCTAATTAATTAATTGTTTAAGATTTAATTTTTTATTAAAATAATAGTTTTTGAACATATATGTTTATAATTATTTATTAAATATATATAACTCCGATTAACTGTCCGATTAATTCCCGCCTAACCGATTAGTCGCTAGGCGCTGTGCTCACCGCCTACCGTTTTTTAGAACATTGATTAAAATTCGTTCGAAAATAAATTGCACGTATTTCAACTTAATTTAAAATTATGTTAAATAAATGAGGAGAATTGATTAATAAATTATTAGATTCATTTATGTTTGCGAACAACTCGTTTATGATCTTATTTAAATATTCTATTGAAACTTGTTTATAGTTCGGACACACTCATTTGGGAACTCAAAAGATATTTTTAATAAAATTATTAAATTTATTAAACTAGTAGTTCGTTAAAGTTCGATAGTAGTCGCTTAAAAACATGTTTCTCATAAATATTAAACTTATATCAGATAAATCAAAACGTTCAAATAAAGGTCGAGTTGGGTTTGAACTTGTTACAAATAAAGATGCAAAGCTCGAAACACATATTCAAATAAATCATCAAAGTCAATTTTAGCTCGAACACATGAAATTGTTAACGAACTATACTCGAAAAGTTCAATATTGTAATGTGTGCACAGTCCCTATCGTAATGTGCAGGTCAAACTAGCGAGCTTAATGCACCCCTAACACTACTACAACAAGCACAATACACTACACTTATTTTTACAATTAGGCGACGTTTAATAAGCGACGCCTAATAAAGTGCTTTAAGTAAAGGGTCTCAAACATCATCTAAAGTTTAAATTATAGATGACGCTTAAAAATAAGAAGCGTCATCTAATAAAAATAAAAAGATGACGTTTATCGGTAAGAAGCTCCGTCTGTAGTGCCACACTTTAGATTACACTTTTTACCAATAAACATCATTTTTGTAATTTTAGTTATTTTTCAAATCTTCTCTAATACTCAAATGGACTTGATCTCTTAATCAAATCTGTTGATTTATATATATATTATATATATATATATATTATTGTATTCAAATCTAATATGATGTTCAATAAAGCAAGGAATCATGTTCCAAACTAGTGCGTTTGCGTATGTGAATATGATGCAACTTATCACGTGTTGGTGTCAGAAGAAGGCCAAACAAAATTAGAAAGAGGAGAAGCGGGGAAAAAAAATAAGAGAGTCGAGATGAGTACAAGAAGACGATGAGCTGAGAAAGCAATACGAGGAGGGAGCAAAGGGGCCATCGTGAAGGCACGATCGGCATGGATGATGGTGAAGAGATAAAGTTGGCATTTATCCGGTCAGTTATTTGAAAGAAAACTCATATCTTTATTCTTAAAAAAGTAAAAAAGAAAATGAAATTATTATCATAATATATAATGTTAAATTGAATAGTATCTATATCATTGATGTCGCTGCGAATCGCTGATAATTTCAAATCTATAATCCGTAGATGAATTTTATCTTTTTGGTATCTTACTATATAAGACAGTATATCTAGTCGGTTTTGAAAATAAATATTAGATTTTGACTTTAGAAGATTATTTAACATATTAAGCTCTTTTTAAATCTATTTTGACTTTAGATAGATTATAAGCGATGTCCAAAGTTTTAACTTTAGAAGGCGCAAAAAGGGGATAAGTGCCGTCAAGAATGGTGATTAAAGAAGACGTGTATGACCTAATGCGTTGTTGCATGTCATAATGACTTAAGACAAACACTTATTTTTTCCAAATATCGTATAAAGTTATAGTTTAAATGACAAAAAGATCCAGTTTTTATTCAACATCACTTTTAGACGGTAATTTTTTTCGTTAAAAGCTTCGTCTATAGGCTAAACACCCCCTAAAATTAGTGCTGTTAAAAATCAATTGTGTACTAATATAAAATCAAATTGGGCTCTTATGACACAAGAGTTAAGGTTTAACTTATAATCTAATGGGACTCATATAGCTTATCAATGCTTACGAGTCAGGATTTAACCACATGGTTTCCTCTTCACTTTTCAATGCTAATTTGCATTCCACCGTTTCACAGCCAAGTGTCATATTTTTTTCTTAATGACATCTTTTTATTTTTAAACTATCACACCTATTGATTGTAGTTACTAACTGTAGTTTTGTTAAAGAAAATCACATTTGCCAATTGGAGCTGAATATGTGTGGATATAGATACTGATATAGATGACATAAAAAAGTTAAAAATTATGGTATATCTAAAGAAAATAATTTTTGTTAACTACATCTATATATACCATAATGGTTGAAACAAGTAAAATCCATAAAGCACAAAGTACATCAATGAATTTTGAAGCACAAAACACAAACTATAAAATATAAAATACAACACAACCGTCTAGACACAAAGTACAAAAGAAAAGCTAGAAAATACAAAACACAAAGTTCAACTCAAACTAAAAAACAAGCTACAAAATACAATCTAGAAAACATGAAAAATCACAAAATAGAAAGTACAAAATATAAAAAATGGCAAAATCCAAAACACAGTCGGCAAAACACAAAACACAAGGTACAAAAGACAACCTTGTGCAAAACCTTCAAAACACAAAATCGTCAAAGCACAAAAAAATAAAAAAACAAAACAAAAGGTAAAAACCAAATAATAAGAAGATTGCCCATGACAGTAATAATAAGATTCTAAATACATTGGATACAATATAATGCCCAAGATAGTAACAAGCTAATTTTAAATAAAAAGCAAAAAACGCACCCTTAAGCACAAAAAAATACCAAACACTGAACCTTTCAAAACACCACACACAAATTCACAAGCGAAATTTCAGTCGGATATGAGTTAGATAGTATAATTTTTGAAAAAAAAAAACACAAATTAATGCGGCTAACATTAGTAAAAGACATCAAAAATCACTAATTGATATTGCAGGGCTTGACCAAGAAGGACCATCTACTCAAATAGCAAACGCAGAAAATCCGTAATCCCTAATACTCGCTGTAAAAATTTAATTTATACTTAAAACCACTTGAAATGCATCAACAATCAAAGTGAAATACCCAATCTACGCCAATCAGAACAATTAAATTAAGGGATAAAACACAAAAGGGACCCTACCACCGCTTACCCAATTGCGGTCAGAACTATCACGATATCCAAAAAAGGTGCGATGAAAAAAAAATTGGACTGATTTTCTAAAATAAAATTTACTATTACATTCCTAACCTAATATTATTATAAGACTTATATTTGTGTGCGAAAATTATGTCGTTTGGTTATCAAAATAAATTATATCATTTGGCGCACATAAAGAAAATGACGTCTTTTGATAATTAAATAATGTAATTTTCGCATACAAATTTATGTCTTATAATAATATTAGGTTTAGAATGTAATGGTAAATTTTAATTTAAAAACTTAGTCTAATTTTTTTTTCATTGCACCCTTTTTGGAAATCATGGTAGTTCTGACCGCAATTGGGTAAGCAGTGGTAATTCAAGGCTCCTTTTGGGTTTTTCCCTTTGAATTAATACTTTAAGCTGTGTCACCGGCATGAGTTGTATTCGTCATTTCTGCATGTCTTTTGGGTTGGTTTTTGTGGATTTCAACCTTTTTGGCAACAAAAATGTGTTTTGCTGGTTTGTTAAAGAATTAAAATGGGTTCACTGGGTTTTATGAAGAACACAAATGAGACTCAAATATGTTTGCGTCGTTTGAGTTGATTGAAGGTTTGCAGAGTTGATTGAAGACATTAACCATGCTTGTGAAGCATAATGAATGTCAACGTCGTAATTAGTAAAATACCAAATGTGATAATAGGGTTTGCACCTATTATCACGCTTCAAGTTTAAAGCATGGTAATAAGTTACTTTTTTTTTCAAATTTAATTCTATTCTCTTCTCTCTACTCCCACTTTCACACAACAAATCTCTACAACAAATCACCCGCACCTTCTTCATTTTCATCACCATCCAAATTGTTTACGTAAAACTAGGAAAAGGCTTATCATCGCCTCATTGGCCTTGCTCAACAAACAGTCTAGATAAGCCTCAACAAATCCATCTATGACTCAATTAACTGCATAAACATATAGAACATTTACAATAAGTGAGATAATGATAAATCTTTACCAATAGATCTCAAACTCATAAAAATCAAGTGCAAAAAATATTGATCTGATTTGACGAATTGAAGGACAGTGAGCTTAACTTGGGCCGAAATCAGCTGACTATCAAGTGTATGAGTGCATATAGTTTCATGAGTTCAATTCACTATAAAATTTCGTGTTTAGTATCGATGATCAATAAATCACAAGTTAGTCACCAGAACTATATGTTTGTTCATTGATATTTTTTTCTCTTACAACGTGTAGATCTAATCTACATAATTCAATTTGAACCCCCCCCTTAAAGTTGAGTCTTTTTCTTTATTAATTGTCTATCTAAGTTGAATGCCAAACTATTTGACACCATTTCTTAGTGTTTTAGTATCATTTCATACAAAATGATGAAAAAAGAGCTTGAGAATCGAAAAATAAGAAAAGAAAACAAAAAAGCCAAAAATGAGCAAAATCAGCCAAGTCCACTTAACCGACCGAGTATAGGTACAAAGGAAAGTCTTCTCGACTGAGTAAGGCCGACTATAGCCTTACTCAGTCATGTGAAATCCAAGGAAAAAATCTCACTCGGTCGAGTAGAGTATTTATTGTTGCCTACATTATAAGAGAGATCCAAAAAGTTAACTCTCTTACATTATAAGAGAGACCTCTTAGCACCTCCTCAAGATACAATTCATCACTCTCATCCACCATGAAGAGCATCTCTCTCTAAATACCAGTAGTTTAGTTTGTGTAGTTCTTTTCAGTAACTTTCTCTTGCAGTGAGTTTATCTACTTGACATATCTTACTTTGTGACCATGAGTGGGTAGTAAACTCAAGTCTTAGGGTTCATTGGACCCTAGCTATTTTGTACACACGCTTGATCCAAGTAAGTACCTAATCATATTTTTAAACATATTCTTTATCTTCTACTCTTAGTATACTAAATGTTTAACTTATATGAGTGACATGTGAGAACTCATATTCGTTCTGAGCATTGCACTGTTGGGATGGAAAGGAAGAGATAAAACTATGCTCTCGACTCTTGGACTGAGGTTAATTAGCCAACATATGTTGCTTAATTCTAGTATGTATGTAGTTATCTTAGTTATGGTTAGACTTGGATACTAACATGAAGTGAAATACTGTTTATTTAGATATACGCTAAGCATATTATTTATGTGTTGATTAACCTAATTAGTTCGCATACCCATCTGACATAAATATGATTTTAGGCTTAATGAAAATTATAGTAATTATATGCAAGATAGTTTGGAGAAAATGATACTTATGGACTACCTTATATTTATAACCATAACCCTCAAATTATGTTAGAAAACCTAATAGATACTAACTAGGAGTACAACGCTTAGAAAAGACTCCAACTCCTTGTGTTTGACCTGGTCTTACCAATCAATTATAAATTATCTTTACTTGTATAAGACACTCTCTTGCGAGGTGAAAATATGATTTGATCATAATGATATACGTCCAAGAGCACATGAAGGTATCTTCTTTTTTGTCTTAAGAGAATACAAGAGGACTTAGAAATGTAAGAGTCTTTGAGGCTCACTAATGTTTCTCTCCAGTAAACCAAGCTTGGGTTTATAAAGGTATCAAAAGCAATATAAAGAATTTCCTATCCTATTATATCTTGTATTTCTAAATTTCAAGAAATTAAAATTTAAGAAAGTCCACAAACTCAAATTTCCACAATAACGATGCACGACATATTTCAACGCAACAAAACCCTTTATTTGGCCCACTGCTTAAAACTTTATTGTTTCCAAAATGACTCTATAACTACTACCGTCAATAAGAGATTAACAATCTTTGGGACTCCACTCTCCATAGTTGTGTTAATAGTCAATATGATTCTTTATAGCATCAACTCTCAAATGGACACGATGACCCAAATTTTTAAAATTTCTATTTATGAACTAGAGACCACTAGAGAGACCAAGTAGAAAACCATAAATAAAGAACTAGGAATCATCATTTATACTCTAGGCATCCACTACTATAGGTTTGAGTTTAATACCACGCTTAAAGGTTTTTACCATGTTTGCCAAGCAAGGTGAATATGACTGTCGTAATTGGTAAAGTACATAGTGTGGTAATAGGTGTATCTATTACCACACTTAAAAGTGAAATGATGATAATAAGTCTCAACACCTATTACCACGCTTCATAATAAGAAGCATGGTAATAGGTTAGTTTTTTTGTCAAATTAGAATTATGATGTCACATCTCATCCACTTGTACATTCAAATTACAATCATCATATCCCAAATGTAGTACATGACTGCACAAGTTGTTTCTGAATAATCTAACACTTCAGCTAAGGCATCCTCAGCCCCAGTATCGTTCTTGTAAAGATGAGCATAATCTATGTGGAAGGTAGCCAACATCTAATAAATGTTCTTTTCATAGCTTCTAGCCACAAGTCTCCGCCACTCTGCCATGTGACAAGTCCAATTACTGGAATTTTAGCTCCAATATTGTTCAGTAGAAAGTAATTACCCAGTAACACACTTTTGCATTTCATATTGATAAAGCCCAATTATGAAACCCTATAATATGAAAACTAGATCAAATAAAAAGGAGCAGATTTATGTTACCGATACAATTCAATTTTCAATCACAAGAAAATTAGCCACAAAAATCTGCTAGTGAACTAAAGAAGACATAAAACTGATAAAAAAAGCTCAAAAAAGGTGAGTGTTCAAATCCTTATCAGCAACAAGCACCGACAACTAAATTACAAGTTGTTGTGTGGAGTAAAACTTAAGTGTGAATGAATTTGAAGAAGGTTGATTAGGTGTAGTTAAGCAATACGGTTTGGAGAATCACAAGTGGCTGTCGGATATCTATGATTTACTTAGTCTTTGGATTCCCACATTTTTTGAAACTTACCAGTGGATGGTTTGCTACGTATAACTTCTCATTATGAGAGCGAGAACCACTTTTTGGGCATTTATTGAATTCTCATCAAACTTTTGCTGAGCTCTTTTTATCATTCGATTATGACATGGAATTTCAGCGACATCAACAACTAAAAATGGATCATGTGTCATTCTCAATGACTCGAAGTTGCAAAACTGCATTGCCTTTTAATCAACATGCATATGTGGATTATACGCATACAGTTTTCCATTTGGTAAACGCTAAGACATATGCTGCCTATTATGATTCTAGTGCTCTTTGTGGGAGTGGAATGAGTGGATTTTGAGAAAAAAAATTACGATCAAAGGAAAAACCAGCAAGAATCGACTGCATGAATTGAGAATATTATTTTCAGTATCTGCATTTCATTGAACTAGAGTATTAAAATGTGAACATCAAAATTTTGCTTTGCACTTTTAATAAAAAGTATGAACTTCGAAGTACTTTGTACGTATGAGAATTTGTTCTTTGCATTTTTTACTATATTTTGATACTTTATAGTTTTCCTTCTTTAACATACACTTTCATGACCCAAAATTTAAATTGTTTTAGGTTATTTATAACCTAGTGAATGAGAAACTAGATGGCTGTTGCAAATTTTTTCTAAAGGTTGGATGCATGTGTCGTCATGAATTTTTTGTATGGAAATGTCAAGATCTTCCAAGCATCCTGAATAGGGTTGCAAATGAGTCGAGTCGGGCCGAATGTTTCCGTGTTCATATTCGTTCATTACAAATTAGACGAGTTTGTGCTTGAGCCGAGTAGTAACAAGCTCTTGAATTACATGTTCAAGC
>NQLW01000040.1:65587-154105 GCA_002312845.1 Kalanchoe fedtschenkoi | reverse complement strand
TACACATATTCATCACTTGCATATGTATATTCATCACTTGTATACACGTATTCATCACTTTTATACACATATTCATCACTTACATATATATATATATATATATATATATATATATATATATATATATATTCATCATTTTCATACACATATTCATCACTTGTATATGTATATGTATATTCATCACTTGCATACACATACTCATCACTTACATACACATATTCATCACTTGCATACACATAATCAAGTACATACATATATTCATCACTTGCATATATATAATAATCAAATTTATTTATAAATATTTTAATAGACAATAATTAAAAAATATCATTTTATAAATTTTTTATTATTTGAATGATTATAAATTAAACTGTTTTTTTTTTAATTTTTTCTGATTTTAAATCAATGTTTTTGAATTATTTTGCATTTCAAAGGATGATCTATAGTAAAATTAAAAACGACATAATTTTGAACTAATCATAAAAACGTACTGTCGGGAGCATATGCTCCGGAAGACAGAAGAATTTGCTGCATTTTAGGGGGTAAGGGTATATGTGGGAAATAAAAAAGAAATGTCGATCGGCTTTTAATCATCTGCCACTAAGCCGTCATCGTGTCGGAAGAAGAAAAGAAGAAGCAGAAGAAGAAGTCTTCTTCCAAGCTCCCTCTGTCTCTCCTCCACACGCCTCACCTTCCTCAAGTGTTCTTTGAAACTCTGAAAATGGATAACCATCCATGGCAGCATCTGATGTCCACGCAACTGCCGCAGTCTCGTTCGGGTACTTAACGACATTTTCATTTAATCAGTGGGGTGACGCTTCGATTGAGAATTTAGAGGCCGTTCATTTCCTTCTCTCTTTTTTTTTGGCATTTCGCAGATGTTATTATCAGTAATGATTATGGGGAGGAGGCGCATTGGGACGAAGAGGGAGACGAGATATATGCTGGGTTTCCTTGCCCCTATTGTAATGACGATTTCGACTTGGTTGAATTGTGTTGCCATATCCAAGATGCCCATTTTGCCCACCCCAAAAATGGGGTCTGTCCATTTCTCCATCTCTCTTTTATTTGTTAAACATGCTGTCTTCTGCTCTAGTTAGCAGTGAATTCTCGTTTTTTTTTTTTTAAAACACAATTCTATGTCATTTGTATCTAACATGGTGTGTTCATTTTATATTAATTTTGGAATGTGAATTCAATTTAGCAGCTCATTTATTTGGTCCTTTAATTGTGCAGGCGATCATTCAAACAAGAAATTATTTTATATGGAAAACATGAAAACTAACAAACATCATGAAGTTCAAATATTTATTTATTTGGTTAATCTTAAAGGGTGTGTTTTGTTTAGGGAAAATTTGATGGAAACTAAAATTTGAGGGAAAGTGAAATCCATAATGGATTCCATTTTAATTTCCTTTGTTTGGTTCAAATGCAAAATTTGAACCTTTTTTATTTTAACTTTCCCTCTAATTTTCCATGCAATTTTTTTCAGACAGACTTTCTCTAAACCAAACACACCCTAAGTGAATATCATCAATTTTGCGGAGTAGATCATTAGCTTTCGTTTAATTCAGATACCTTGCACATCTGGTGGACTTTGTAAAATTCATCACACATGTGATGGCCTTTTACTAAAGTCCATCTTTTTTTTTACTTCATAATAATGGCACTTGGTGGATGGTTAATGTCCATTTTTATTAGAAAAATCTCATTTTCAGTTCAGCTCAAGTTAATTCGAAAAGAATAGCACACCCATAGTGTAACTTCACGACTGTAAGTGCCATGTCTTGACGCAAAAACTACACTTGGTTTAGCTGATTTCACTCTCCACAATGCACTCTGAGAACTTGATTTGCAATTTGAGATTCCACTTTCACATCTCTTGTGTATTTCCCTCATCAAGATGCTCTGTGTGAATCTAATTTCATTCTAGGGAAAGGGATGCCTTTACATATTATTCATAGAGGGTTTAAAGCATTAAGATCATACGACTGTCTCTGTATTGTCTTATTAGCTTATTAAATATTGTTTATTTCATATTTATTTGTTCTTGCAGGTTTGCCCTGTCTGTGCTGTTGTTGTGACCACAAATATGATTGCACACTTGACAAAACAACATGGCAAGATGATCAAAATATCCTTTTTTTTTTAATGTCAACTCTGTTTATTGTTTGTAATATAAATAATCATAGCATTTTTGTACACAAAAATAATCTAGTTAATTTTCCCAACTGTATATCATCAAGCTCTGCTATATTGTATTATCACTACTTCTTTTCTCAATGCAAATTGATGCTGTTCACGTACCCTTTCCATGTTGTCATGTCCTTCGTCAACTGTTTGAGATCATACATGCATTTATTACTATCTTGTCTCATATATGAAATTTTTAAAGGAACTTTGATAGTTATGACTTTTCTCATTTTGTTCCTTAATCATTAAATCACATTCAGCACAAATTGAAATTATCAAAGGGTAAACCGGATGCGAATCTTTCTCTTTTGTTGAAGGAATTCCATGAAGAGTATTTGAAGTCCCTACTCGACGGCTCATCTATGGTTTCTCATCCCTCTTCTGTGGAACCTGATCCATTGCTGTTTTCGTTTTTCCACAATATTCCTCCTGTTGCTCAGTCTGAAAATGTACAGATCAGTGTCTCAACTGAACCAAGTTTGTCAGTAGATATAGGTCAGGTGTTACAATGCTAGAAAGGTAAGGCCCCTTGTGTTTGAGTCTCTGACAGCATTCAATTTTATTTTGGCAGGCTTAGTTTTCTGTTTGTTGTTTCTTCCCTTTGTAGAAATTATTATTCTGTCAAAAGTATGTAAAAGCTAATCGACTAAGTATTTAATATTTGCTAAAGTGTTCAAGTCTGGGCCTATTTATTCTAATCATTTATTGGGTAGAAGAGGAGTAGGAGAAGTTTGGAACACATCTTATAAAATGTTGTAATTGATGTTCCTTAGTTTGTTCTTTTCTTTTGTATTTTTGTTCAAGGAACTGATTGTATTTTGGTGCTTACACTCTTTGCAAGAATGAAACAGTCCCCAAACCTTTTGTGAAAGCAAGGAGCAAACTTCCGTTTGGTCAAACCTGTGCAACATGTTGCACAGCCGCCAATTTCAATAAGTGCTGAACTGCTGAAACTATTCCTTAGTGGTTTTGCTAACCCAAAAGTTGTTTGTTCCGATAAATGGTTAGGAAGGCTTAGAGGTTATAAATTCATTTTCTGCTATGTGATTTTTAGGCTGATAATTGACTGTCTAAATCGGTGTTGTGAGTGAAACTGTTTCACTTGGCTGCAGTACATGAATACCCTGGATAAATGTTGTGATTTCCTGAAAGTGCCTGTCGCTGTTTTGTTTCATATTGGCAGGACGACCCGATTACATCCTTTGTCAGCCAAAGAGCATGAAGAGAAAGCACAGCGGATTGAGTTTGTGCTGGGGCTAGCATGGTCCACCTTCTTTGATGATTGTTTATGATGAAAGCCGTCTGGCAAAACCTTTAAATACGCTGCTCAGACAGAACAATTGTGGGTATTTCAGATGAAGAATGGCAGCCTCTATCTGATGATCCTGGTGATGCTTCTGTTTAATGATCTCATTGCAAATGCTTCATCACATATTGAAAACAAGCTAATATATGTGTAAATGCAAAGCTGCTCATCAGACTGGGTTAAGCCAGAACAAGGCCAGTTTCTTCTGCAATGTAACCGCAAGGTTTGTTTGTAAATTGGAGGAGTTAATTTGTCTTAGTTGGCTACCTTTGTCTTAATTGTGGGTAACCCTTTGTCTCAAATTATCCCTTACAATATTTTGCCACGGTTTATCAGTTTTAACAGCACCTATGTGACTAAGATGTGTTTTTTTCCAGCTAAAGGATAATTAATGTCAAAATAGTGTTGGGAGTAAAGCACTTAAAGTAACCTGTCATTCATTTCTGGCCATGCAGCTTCCTATTAACAGGACTTCGGTAGCTGACATTTAGGCCGGTATTTTAGTCATCAGAAACAACAGCAATTCTAAATCATGACAAGTCGTCTATGTTGGAAATGTGTTCTACATTGGCCGGCTGGAACTGTATTCTATATTGACATGCGCTGCCTACAATACCTTAGGCTCTGTTTCTGAGTTTTGAAGGAAGAAGGGAAGGGAAGGGAAAAGGAATGAGAGGAAAGGTAAGGAAAAAATGAGAGTTACCGAGTACAAAAAGAATTTGGAGGGATTAGAGAAAAAAATTAAAAATTGACTAAAATACCCTTGAATTCTAATTTGCCCTTTCCTTCTCTTCTCTAAATGAGAGGTAAAATTGTAATTTTAAGTTTTATTATATCCCTTCCCCTCCTAATCTGCCCAAATTGGGAGGAAAGGATATAGGGTGTCAAACCCCCTCAAATTGTCCCTTCCAAAACTCAGGAAAAGTCTCAACTTAAATTTTTTTCATCCCTTCTCTTTCCATCCTAAATCAAGCTCATGACCAATACCTTGAAAAATTCGAATTTTCTTCCAGTTGAGAAACTCATTTGATATTTTTTCCAACAAATCTGTTTCTGCAATTTCTGAACATGGGAGTCATCACCAAAACTCTTGTGGTCATCATCAAAAGTATTATTTACTTACTTTCTACATGCAGTTTCCATATATTCCCGCATTTTCAGTGACATTACCTTGTGGTTCAATTGTGGGAAGTCCGACTTTTATACCATAAATTTACCCTCTTGGAAGAGTAAGAAGGCCGGAATGTGTTGTCTATGAAGTTGAAAACCATGGCTCCTTGTGCCAGATGACCAACAACTGCTAATCCACAGACGAGTTCCGGAGATGATGGCGTCCAAGCCATTGATGAGAAAACCATGGCCATGCTACAAATAGTTCTTGACAACCTCGTTGCCAATCCAGATCCAGATGCACATGCCTGAACAAAAACCTACAGCTACAACTAAATAATCCGATCCAATATATTCTTTCTGTACTATTTTACTTGTCACATAATAATTTATTTTTTCACTTTTTTTAATAAAATAATCTCAATGCATTTTAGTAGCGTCATCTAACTTAAAAAGTCAAATATTAAAAAATTCATTATCATAATTCATAAAAAATTCATTCTACATGAGTCATAATATAATTAGTCCTAAATTATGTACGGAATTCAAAAAGAATATAATAAATATTTATATATTAAATCTGTTCTACAATTGATAGTAATACCTTCTTGATCTACTCAAATTTATCTTAAAATACTATTATTTCAGTACAGATGGAGTATTAATAAATTTCAATTATTTTCTTACATTTCAATTTATTGAGAATTGACTAAATTTCTAAAAAGAAATGCGGAAGTGAACCAAAACGAGTTGGCTCAATTGGTAAGGGATAAGGACATCCACCTAGGAAATTATCTTGAGTCGATTCTTATTGGGAGCACACTTGGCGGATTTTGATGGAGGAAGTGTAGATCATGCATGTAGACTCGCGTAAAATATGCCAAGAACTCCTCGGATTTGAAAGTTGTATTCAGGGATTGTACGAAAATATAGATATTTAGAAATTCTAGTCAATGAAAGATTTTTGGAAAATTGACTAGATTCCTAAAGTTGATGGAAAGTTATTGTATATATTACGGAGAAAACAATAAGATGGCAATGACTCCTCATATTAGGAAGCTGCATTCAGATATGGTACGAAGATGGAGATATTTAGAATTCTAGTCAAAAGAGAATTTACTGAGAATTGGCTGGATTTCTAAATAGGAATGCGAACGAGATAATCAACTTAATTATAAGATGATTGAAATTAGACATTTTTAGATAAGTTATTTAAATTACTGTTATGGTATGATTAAGAATTTTATTTGTTGAGTATGAAATTTTATTATTTATATTAACTTGAAAATTTAAATTTATGTTTACAACTTTACTTAGTACTCTGTGAAAATTTAAAGTCATCTGGAAATTTAATGGCAACACATGATAGACAGTGTTGAAGGGAGTGTGTTTCACAATGAAGATGATGAAGCAACAACTTATTCATAGCATCATAATAGATTTAGTGCGTGGTTTGATTTTGAAATATTTATAAGAAACACATTGAAATTTGTGAAGTTTAAATATCGTAGAAATGAGCTAACAGTAGGCTAGACAAGTGGAACTAGTCATTCAAAGAAACATTTGATAAAATTCATCAAGAAGTATGAAGTTATGAAAAATGTTCAAGAGGAAAAGTTTTTTGTGTTTGATCAAGAGAAAAATATAAATGATTTTGCCAATACGATCATCAATCTCAATTATTGTTTCAGCATGACTCGGAGTACTTTTTTAAAGATATGTTGTGAAGATTTAAAAGCTTATTTCAAGGTTATGTTGATGAATATGTTGAGATCAAACATCAAACTCACTCATAAAACGGAATATGAGAATAAATGAGTACATTGACATCATTTTTTCTAGACAGTCACTTACTATTGATATCTAGACAAGAGAGCATCAATATATTGAGTACAATCATCTCATTGCATTTTTTTGTGGATATTGATTTGGTATTGAAGAAGATGATTATCTCTTTTCATCATATTGAGTATCAACATTATGATTAGCTTTGATTAAAATCTTAATGACTTTGATTATAGATTGGAATATTGGCAAAAAAAATATTTTTTTAGTGGTCTATGATATATTTACAAGTAATTGGATGGTTAAAGATTTGATGATATGGTTGTGTCAGAAGTCAGTGTTATCTTTGGATGATGATTTCTCCCATGTCAGATGTAGTGTTCTGAATCAAAATTTGACTATTTCAAATGGATTTGAAATGATAAATAAGATAATTTGTAAGAAATGAGAGTGTGAGATGTCTCACATGTTATAACTATGACAAACAAAAGCTTTAAAAATTCAAAAAAGCTTTGCAAGTTGGAGAGCAAGAATAGTGCTTACCAAGACTTTTTATTTGAAGAATGTATTTTCTCGCTTAATAGGGTAATTTTAGGCACTTATACTGTATATTTGAATCGTTTCCGAGTGATTATGAGTGATTTATAGTTGATTTTGCCTCTTATAAGTTAAATATTAAGAGAAGTGGTTTTGGAAGAGACAAAGTATGAAAATGATGAAATCAGATTAAAATTGGAGAAAAGGACAATTTAAGGGGCTGATCTGTAAAATCACAAAACTTCCGGGGTCAATCTATAATTAATGCAAACTTCAGAGACCCAACTGTTATTTCCATAAGTTAGATATCCGAGTTGTAAAGATAAACTTGAGGGGACAAATTGTTATTTCTGGAAGTATAAGGCTGACTGCTCAATTGGTGGAACTTTAGAGATTGGAGTGAAATTTCAGAAAATCAGTTGACCGAGTTAAGCAGAATTGACCTAGCTGACTTTTCATGAGAGTGAGCTGACTTTACTAATTTGACAGTTGACCAATTTTGACCGGTGAGTACTCATTGTTTCGTAATTTGATTTGGACTGCGATTATCAACAATTATAAAAAAAATAAATCAATTATAAATAGTGAAAAATCTCAAAAGAAGCTTCGAATTGTCACTTAATTGCGATAAGAACTATCACAAATTTTCAAATAAAGTGCAAACTGTTAATTTTTTAATAGAGATATTAACTCCGTTAAACCAAACTAAACCCCGTTAGCCCAGATTCTAACTCCGTTAAAATAACACAATCTTCATGTTCTTCAAACAAACGGTACTCCTCCGTGACTCCGTCCTCCCTAATCAGTGTTTCTGATCACTTCTAAGTTTGCAGTCAATCAAAATATGGTCGTTATGAATCGGCGATGGGCGAAGTGGCGTTCGAAGAGGGAGAGTACTTAGCTTGTTGCGGGAGTGCAAAATTGGCGAGGAGAATGCGGCATCCCCGTTTGCCTCGTATGATCTGACAGTTTAGGTGGCAAGGGACATCTGGTTCAACAAGGTCATCCCTATTTTCAATGCTGGATAAATGTGTTTTTTTTGTTGAAAAAACACTTGATGGATTTGCAGGTCGATTTGAATGGTTGCCTTGAGGCTTATTTCTGGTAATTGTTCCCCACTTCTTCTTGAGGAGCTTAGATTCAGGAAATTCATTCTTGAGGCTTATGTTTGTTGATTCATTTAGGAGCTCAGATTGTCCTCACTTTTCTTGAGAAAATTCATTCTTGTTTAGATGCTAGATTGATTGTCTGCCGAATCCATGGTGATGTAAATCTTTGAAGCTTATGTCAATGAATAAACTTTCTTCAAAATATGTCCACTTTTCCATTTGTAAATACATGTCCCCACTGACTGAACAAATTCAATTAAGAACGTTCCCCGCAGAGCGCAGAGCTATTAATCAGATGGAATAGAAGAGAAACGAATACATATGAAAATACTGTAATTCATAGGTGAAGAAGATGAAATGGATGCCCAAAGATGGATTCATGTTTGTTCTATCCATGAGATCTTTGACTGCGTTGAAACAATGCTTTGGTGCTTCGGGTTGTGCTCAGCATACAATGTCGAAGGATACACAAGGCACTGGTTTTAGGATACACCCTAGAAAAGTTAGAAACATGTGTCCATCTGCTGCAAATGGCATTCAAGAGATGTCATGTATGTATGCGTCATCTAACTATTTTTGTATCCATTCAAAAAGAAGTGAGGAACAGTCTGAGCTCCATCAATCTGAACGTGAGATGAGATAGTTTTTGCATCTTGTTTGAAAACTGCAGCGGCATTGCCAGGTATGGAACACATTACCTTTAACAAAGCAAGAAGACATGAGAAGACCGATGTATTAAAAAGACTGGAAAAAAAAAGATATGAGAATAATCAGAAGGACTTGGGCATGGACACCTGCATAGTAGTGGAATCAGTGGCATTGGCTACCATAGTAAATTTCTCCCCTATGCTCCACCTACGAGTCCATTCAATTCCCAGAGAATAGACAACACATACACATAGTCAACCATCATTTTCAGCATGACACAGAAACCACACCCAAATGGATCTACAAAGCAAAGCCACGGCGATGAGAGAAGACAAGAAAAAATTAACTAGTTGAGCACTGATCGTACTTCCTTGACTAGAAGACAGAGTAATCTGGCCGATGGTAGGATGTGCTGCAAAAACCATTCACATCAACCTGCAAATCGATCAACTACTTTTTCAACAAAATAACACATAAACTTAGAAGTGATCAGTAATACTGATTAGGGAGGAGGAGGAGTGAAGTTTTGTTTATAGAACATGAAGATTGTGTTTTTTTAAGGGGAAAAACCATAGTTATTAGAACCGGACCGGAGGCCGAACCGGTCAGGGCTCCGGTTCCCGGTTTCCGGTTGAACCGGCGGTTCAAACTGGTTTGATTGGCGGTTCATTTAAATGTAATTATTATTAAATATCACATTTAATCTACTAGTTATCCTAAAAATCATAAAATATCTTGATGGTCTAGTGGTTAGAGCTTTCGCATGGAAGCCCAAAGGGCTGGGTTCGAATCTCAGCTCAACATTTTAATAAAATAAATTTTTGGCTATTAATGATATGCAATTAAACCTTAATTAAACCATCAATTACACTAAGTCGGTTCAACTGGACCGGTCCGGTTCACCGATTTTGTAAAAAACCGGTCGATTTATCCGGTTTTTTCCGGTTCACTGTGCACCCCGGTATTAATTTCGAACCGGACCGGTACCAGGTCCGGTTCTCCGGTTCCCGGTCGAACCGGCCGGTCCGGTCCGGTTCTGATAACTATGGGAAAAACCCAAAAGGGGCCCTGAACTACCACCGCTTACCCAATTGCGGTCAGAACTACCATGATTTCCAAAAAAGGTGTGATGAAAAAAAAATTGGACTGATTTTCTAAATTAAAATTTACCATTACATTCCAAACATAATATTAGCATAAAACTTAAATTTATGTGCGAAAATTATGTCATTTGGTTATCAAAAGACGTCGTTTTCTTTATTTGCGCAAAACGATATAATTTATTTTGATAACCAAACGACGTAATTTTTGCACACAAATCTAAGTCTTATAATTATATTAGGTGAGGAATGTAATGGTAAATTTTATTTTAGAAAATCAGTCATTTTTTTTTCATCGCACCATTTTTGGAAATCGTGATAGTTCTGACCGCAATTGGGTAAGCGGTGATAGTTCAGGGCCCCTTTTGGGTTTTATCCCTTTTTTTAATGGAGTTAGAATCATCGCTAATGTGGTTTAGTTTAGTTTATCGGAGTTAAAATATTCGTTAAAAAATTAACAGTTTGCACTTTATTTGGAATTTGGAACTCAATTGGATAGGATGCGGTAGTTCGGAGCCTTTTGAGGTTTTTCCTTATAAATAAGATACCTGAGTTCAAACTTTGACTCACTGACATCACACCACATTTTCCTGTCAGAAGGGCCAGATGAACGTATTCCGTTCAGAGTTGGAGCTTCAAGAGAGTAAGCTCTCCTGTATCATTCTTGTTTTACTTTCATAATTATTTTATGAATTGTTATTTCAATTATGCGTAGTGAGTAGTCATCTGTGTCCTTAGATCCTATGGATCCCAGATTTTATGTAAATTTAACTTTTCATATTTATTAATTAAGAATATTTTTCATCCACGTTATTAGTGCTTCTTTGAATATTATTACGTATGTCCATTATTTTAGAGACACCTTTATATTTTCATATGTAGTGCTTCAGAGTTTAAATAAGCATACTATAAGAACTTAATTTATGATTACATCTATTAACCTCTATGCTATAATATTTCATCCCACGAAGAACGAATTCGGGATGAGTTGAATATTTTACTTAGTTGTAGTCAATAGTCCTAGTCAACCGAAGATCGGAATAGAGAGTTAGCCTAGGAATATTGAGTAGTTTATTTATCCTACTTCATGTTTAGGAAATATTAATGTATCACCCTTTGAATAATATCTGTGAGCTACGAAGACCGAGATCCGAAAATAAGACAATACAAAATTAATTATAGTCAATAATTTGCTACGTAAGGATATCCGAAAGTTAAACTCGCAGTAAATTATTGAGTGGTATGCCATATTATTGAAATTACATGATTTGGATGATTAATTTGCACCTGAATAACATGATTAGTTTTGCATGCAACCTAGGTGAAGTAAATCTTTGGATGTTTATCTTTTCTGTTCAATTTAATCTGTCATTGCTTTTAGTTTTAGTTATTTGTTAATTAGTTTCCAATAACTTCCGATGCATTTGCCTAGAATTGAATAGATATTAATTAGGTTACTAGCGCCTAGCAAGCCTTTACTCTTTTTGGTTCGAATCGGGACCGATTTATTTGACTGCATTGTTTCCTAAAATGTTAATTGACATCTAAATAAAGTAAAAAAAATATGCACTATCATCGCTTAAATGAATGAGAACAAGGTAAGCTACTTTGTTAGTACTTAAAGACATTTTATGAAGTGATCTTCCGATCTGTAGATTCTAACTTTTCTATTTCATTTGTATTCTTTCTTTTCATATATGATATAAACTTAAGATTGAAAGAGTGTGAGGGTGAGAATGCTTAGCACGTTTGCTCATTAGCAATGTGTATGAGGTTAAGGTTTGACAAGTATTGAAAGGATTGTTTCGCTATTCTAGTTTTTTGAATATATGTTTGACCTTACGTTAGAGTTACCGTTGATTGGGTAGTATTATGAAAAATTACACGATGATTTTCTTCCACTTGATTGTTAAAAAAGGTCGAGAACACTTCTACCCACTTTATAAAATAATTTATTAAAATTGCTTCATATGAGTCATCAATAGTTGTTGATACTGTCAACAATGATTACATTGTTCGAAGCTACAAGTGTAATTTCGGAGATAATTTGCTTGGTTTCAGCTTTTGACACAAAGATATAAAATTGGGAGACGTAAGAAAAGGAAATGAATAGAAATTTGTTTGAAAGAGCTAGTGACACTATATAGATTTTAATGTCAAGTTTGAAGTTTTAGATTGAAGGAAAGTTAAATCGTAGATTTTTCATATTGTCAAATATTGGTTTTAGTCATTTATGTAACTGTAGTTCAAAAAACAACATTGTTTATAGGACGTAGGGTTGTTGATGATCATCAAACTTTCTTCCTTCCTTAAGCTGTTGGAGCTCTGATACACAATTGGATCGAACCTCTTTAAAGCAAAACATCTTTATTCAATTAAGTTGAATTTTGCCCAATTTTTAACGTATAATCTATGCTTAACTTTAACTCCACATGATTTTGTTAATATTATGTTCTATTATTCTGTATATTGTTGAGTTTGAAGATGTTGACGCACTAGATGAATGAGAATTTTATTCGATCAAAGTCAAATGAGAGAAACAAATTAGTAGATCAATTTTCTTAGAATTACACATTATTTATATTATTTGATGCTTTTTAGAAGATATCAAATTCTGCTTTAGATTCCTTTTATTTTAAATGATTTTCTTCATTAAACGAATCACACGTTTAATACTTTATTTGAATATTTGCAAATAATATATTTTCATTTGCCAATTTTAATTAACTAATAGTAGTTATATATATATTAATTTATATTTTAGTTATATTAATTCCCGTTTAATTTTAGTTATATACATATAAATATATTAATTTTATTAGAAAATATGAGTGACACACCTTATATTAGCTAGGCATGAGATTAAGTTAAAAGCAATGTTTTACTACACTTTCTTTTCTATTTTAGGGGTGACAAAGTTCTAGTATTTTAGGATATTAGATTTAAAGAGTTGTACAGTTTTCATATTTTGATGTTCTTATGGGTTCTTAGGGTTTTTCGACACTTTCAATTTAGAGTTTTTAGATTTCAGAATTTAACTTTTAAAGATTTTAAGTTTTAAGGTATCCATGTCATAATATTAAAACACTAAAATGAAAAAAATAGCAAAATGATGTTTCATATCACTTATCAAGCTTATTTGAGAAATAATCTCCCCATATACAGTAATCCTTATTTTATTTATTAATTTAATTTAGGTATTCATCGATATAAGGTGACACCTTATATAAATTATATGAGGGGTCACCAAAATAACATCATTTTACTTTTTTTTTTTCGTTTTGATGTTTTAGGATGTTTAAACCATAGTGCTAAATATCCTAAAATCTTTAAATTATAAAAAACAAATGGATTAATATCCCATCATACAAAACAAGTTTGCAGCAATTAAAAATAAAGTATTTTTGACGAAAAAATGGTGGTTTTAGGATACAAAATTGTAGTTTTTGTTTTTAATTGTGCATGTGGCAAATCATGATTGGTGATTGAGATTCGAAACTGTAGTTCTGAATTGGCTGTAAATTGCTTGGCATTATCAGATCTTAATCCGAAACGAATCTTCATTAGAAACTTTTGAACCCCTAAAATCCTAAAATCTCAAAAATTTGAAAATTCTAAAACGCTAAAATTCTACTACTAAAACACCCTAAAATTATATTTTTGTCCGAGAACAATTTTTTTTTAGGGTATTTATTGATTGGTCAAAAAATGCGACATTGGTTTGGTAAAACTGGTGTGAATCGGATTCTAGACCCAAAAACGTGCCGCCAGCTTCGCGGTTACTGTTTTCCCTTACTCTTGTTATCGTCACTCTTTCTCTCATTTCCTTCTGAAGGATCGAGTTCGTCGTTCTGCAATCAGTCAACCAAATAGGTATGCTCCATGAGATCTATTCATCTTTCTTTTTTATTTTTCAGAAACTACTTTTTGTATTAACCAGTTGAATCGAATCTACTGGTTTGGTGGTGTAGGATTTTGAGATAGAATGGCTAGTATGCACATAGCTGCTCGTCGGCTATCTGCCGGATCAACCACATCTTTATTGCGTCATGTTGCTCCCTGGAGATCTTTTTCCTCCTCCGAGTTCAGAGAGGAAAAGGACACTTTTGGTCCCATTCTCGTCCCTTCCGACAAGTATGTTTTTTTTTTCATCTCTTTTACTTTACACCTTCCATTAGATTTATAATTTTTACGCCCCCATTTGCATTCGGGGAAAATTGATGGAAAGCAAATGAAAAGAAAAGTTTCAAGTGTAGTTTATTTTTTTAAGGAAAATTGTACTCTTCTGTATTGTATTATTTTTGTTTCCCATGATAAACAATTTGCAAACCTTCATTTTTCATTCCACCCCTCAACATTTCCAAGATCTGAACCGGCATTAGTGTCTTAGACACCCACTGAAAACTTGTTACTTTGGCGATATAATCATCACTGTTTTTTTCATTCACTGAATATAGCTTTGGGTTGCTCTCAGTTGTGACGAAAACTTATTTTACAACTCATACTGTTTCCTCTCATTAACAAATTTTCAGTGGAATGTTAGTGAAACTTTGTTTGGTCTTGGAAGATTCGTCTAAACCGATTAAATCTATGGAAACCTAGGCGTCATGAAACTTGGAAGCTCAGCCTTAATGGAATTTCAGCTAATTTATTATGCAGCTTTTTGTTGCTTTCGGATAAATGTTTGTTCCGTCTTATTTGTTGGTGAGTGGTGACTACCAACAAATTCTTAATTCTTATTGCTTGTCAGATTGTGGGGTGCCCAAACTCAAAGATCGTTGCAGAATTTTGACATTGGCGGTGAGCGTGAACAAATGCCTGAACCTATTGTCCGAGCTTTTGGTATCCTCAAGAAGTGTGCTGCAAAGGTTGCATATTACTTTTCAATTATTTACTGTTTCATCAATCATCACTATACTAGCTTGTGAATTGCTTATTATTATTTGGTGAAGTGATACTTATACTTACTTTGATTATATAAAACCTTGAATGAAGTTTCCATGAAGCTTTTCGTAGTTCTCGTACATTCTGTGTTAATGTACGGCTCACTGACAAAGGTTATAGTTGTAAGTTCGTTAATATTGTTGTGACACATTGAATATATTAATTGCTCATGCTGCTATAGTTATAAAAAAAATCAAGTGGAATGGTTTTTTAATATAGAGCTTAAGGCAAATCACATGAATGAGTCTCAATGGCTTGCAATGCCTGGTGTAAAATCTGTTGCTTTAGTATGAAGGCAAACATTGCAACTTCTAACTATTAACATGATAACACATCAGGACTGTTTATTAGGTCTTATCTGATGCAGGTTAACATGGAATATGGTCTTGATCCAAAAATTGGGAACGCAATAATGCAAGCAGCTCAAGAAGTAGCAGATGGGAAATTAACTGATCATTTCCCTCTAGTCATATGGCAAACTGGTAGCGGTACTCAAAGTAACATGAATGCTAACGAGGTGAGTACTCACTCATTTTTAAAGTAAAAATGTTTCTTAAAATATTAGTATGATGCTGGTCACTGTTTTCTTGTAATAAAACTGAATTTTCTACTTGTCAGTTGCTTTATGATATGAAGTAATATTGCATAACTATACTGCACCTGCTCTCGTATAGGTTATTGCTAATCGAGCGGCTGAGATCCTAGGGTATAAGCGTGGGGAAAAGGCTGTTCACCCTAATGATCATGTTAACAGGGCTCAGTCATCAAATGACACTTTTCCTACTGTAAGTTTTATTACAACTTCTCTAATGGTTGATTTGGTCCAGTGTCTTTTTTTGTTTACCCTTAATTTGATGTAGTGGACCCAAGTGTTTCATTGAGTAATCTGTCACAGTTTGGCTACCTGTTTAAGTTTGATGTATATACTTTTTGACCAGGTGATGCACATTGCTGCAGCAACAGAAATTAATTCAAGATTCCTTCCAAGCTTGAAGAATTTGTATACATCCTTAAATGCTAAGGTAAGGAGAGCAATCCAATTTTCTCTGCATGCGTAGGGCTTGTGTCCTTTTGCTTATAAACATGAGGTGCCTGGAACAGGCTTTGTTCTTTTAGTGCTTCTTATCAACAAGTTTGCTTCTAAAGCTGCTCCTCTTTTCCTGGTCGTATTTTAGTCCCTGGAGTTCAAAGATATCATAAAAATTGGTCGTACTCACACTCAAGATGCAACACCTTTAACTCTTGGCCAGGAATTCAGTGGCTACACAACGCAGGTGAGCTCGCCAAACTGTCTTTTCTGTAAAGATCTTTTATCTCATAACGTGATAGGTTCACTACTGTAAACATGGAAGAGAACTTGATTTTGTTTTTTTCAATAGGTTAAGTATGGGATTGATAGAGTCATGTGCACTCTGCCTCGCATGTATCAGGTTCTCAGTTAATATTATGGTTAAATAATGAATTTCCTATAATTTTCCAGAGTCATAACAATGTTAACTTCTCTGTTTAGCTTGCCCAAGGTGGAACAGCGGTAGGGACTGGATTAAACACAAAGAAAGGGTAAGCATTTGTAAGTTTGAGTTAGTGTCTTGTTTTTTTTCTGCACCACTATTTCAGTGGATCCTTTGCAGTTAAGAGTTTCTTATAGCTTTTGTTTCGTCATCCTTCACCTACTATGTTCGTCCTGAAGGTGCTCCATAATATTGTGTCTTGCGTAGAATATGAAATAAATATGTACACTGCATCTTCTTAAGATCGGATTCTACAAATGAATGCACCAACAAGATTTGACTCAATTGGTTAGGGATGTGAACATCCACCCAAGAGCTCTTGGGTTAGATTCTTGTTGGGAGCACATACTGTCAGAATAACTGCTGAAATAATCAAAAAATTTAAACAGTACCGATGAAAGATGTTGTACATTTACATATTTGTTTCATGAAGAAGACGTGGATTTTGAATTTCTCAATTCCTCTTCAGGTTTGATGTGAAGATAGCTGCAGCAGTGGCTGATGAAACCAATTTGCCCTTTGTCACAGCTGAAAACAAGTTTGAGGCTCTGGTTAATCCCTGAACTATCTTTTTTTATATTCTCCATTGTTTCTCTTTGTTTTGCTCTTATGGACAAGTAACATAAACACCATATGTTACTTGTGGTACTAGTTTCCAACTGACGGCTACTTTCTCAGGCTGCACATGACGCGTTTGTTGAAACGAGTGGAGCTCTGAACACGGTATCTGCATCTCTTATGAAAATCGCTAATGATATACGCTTATTGGGAAGGTGACTGAGATGTTTATATATCCACTCTTTTTGATGTTGATGTTTCGGTTCTCATTTTGTTTCTTCTGTGGATCAGTGGACCACGTTGTGGGCTTGGTGAACTCATTCTTCCAGAAAATGAGCCAGGCAGCAGCATCATGCCTGTAATTTTTATCACTTCTTTACCCGTATCATATTGACGTGTCTATTTTCGTTGGCCGATACCTGTATCCTGTATACTTCTTGTTAGATTAATCTTTAGAAAATTTATTTTTTTCCAGGGGAAGGTTAATCCAACTCAGTGCGAGGCTCTTACCATGGTTTGTGCTCAGGTAAAATATTTAGCATTTTTTTTTGTTGACAAACAATTACTACTTCCAGGACAGTGGTCTTTTAAAGTTAGTAAAAATTGTTTGGAATTGTGATGTGCGTAATTGTTGTCACATTTGTTTCCATTTATTGAAATAGTTGTGTTATAAATTGCCATCAAAATGCATTTTGCAGGTGATGGGAAACCATGTGGCAATCACTGTTGGTGGATCCAATGGTCATTTTGAATTGAACGTCTACAAGCCAATGATTGCTAGTGGTCTATTGCGGGTATGCACAAGAGATTCATATAAGAGTATACTTATGTTTGTTTAGCACTCAGTCCTTGGTTAACTCAAGGTTATCCCATCCTTTCTTCATTGTTGAACATTTCAAAAGTGAAAAGTTCTGCATCATGAGAATTATTTCTGATTGTATCCAACAAAACAACAATTCTGATCTCCTCACTTAATTTCCATTTGGCATTTGTTGTGGACGTAAATTTAAATTTGATATTAAACTCATCCTTACAGTCATTGAGATTACTGGGAGATGCGTCTGCTTCCTTTGAGAAGAATTGTGTCAGAGGAATTCAAGCCAACAAAGAAAGGATTGCTAAATTACTTCATGAGGTAAATTAATGTCAGAAACGTTCTACTTTGTCAAGCTGTGTTTTCAAGAGCTGAAAAACTGATGTTAATGCTTGGTTTTACAGTCACTGATGCTTGTCACTGCACTGAACCCTGTAAGTTTCTTCTGCATTTCTCATGCATAGTTCAACAGTCTTTAGAAATTGTAATAATTATTGACATATTCAATGTCATCAGAAAATCGGTTACGACAATGCTGCTGCAGTTGCTAAGAAAGCACACAAGGAGGGAACTACTCTGAGGGTATTCATCTCTTGCTGTTTGTTTCATTTACCCAGTGTGGAATAGTGAACGCATATGTGTCGTGTCTGGTTTTTGGCTGCTCGAGATAATTACATTTGTAACTGCAGGAGGCTGCATTGAAACTAGGCGTGCTCACCAATGAAGAATTTGACACACTTGTAGTGCCTGAGAAGATGATTGGGCCCTCTGACTGACCGATTGGATTTCAAGTGTAATGGTGTCCTATCATCTTTGGCGAAAACTGACTCTGCTGATAATACATTTTCTGAGAGATGCCATCATTTGGTTGGATGAGGCCAACCATCTATTTTTTCATCATTAGAGATTTGTACAATGTCATCAAACGAATAAGGGAAAGTCCCCCATTTTTTGCTTATCTACTCTACACCAGCCTTAACTGACAGCTACAAATTGTGGGAGCAGTAACCACTAAACTCTTTTTAGATTACAAATTGGGCAGCTTCTTTTACTGGGCAGCTGTTATTATATTGATGCATTTAGAAAGATTCCCATTACCTGAAAGTGAGTCTACAAGGTGAAGACTCTATCGTCAGTCGTAAGCAGATGCTAACTTAACCGAAAGGTTTTGGGGTGAAAAAAAACCAGAAAAACAACAGCATAATCAGTTTTTACCTGGTAAGTAATCATATACTTTTTGCCTAATTACAAGAGTGAAAATTTTAGGCTTGCTGTAGATGAAACAATGTTTCAAATTTCAACAGCAACATTAACCAAGGTAGTGTCCAAAAAAAATATGAAACATTCAAACTAAAAGTAATCATAAATGAAGGAGTAGTTTCAAGTGTGTTTTGACGATTTAGGTATACATTGGGTTGGCCAAAAGTCCAGAATTACTGTTATTAGGGTCAATATAATAGAATAGTTGCTCGTTCTGAGCATTTTTAAATTTGTCAGTATAGAAGATAGGTTGACATGGATTGCTACGAGGTGGTTTCGGAGCTGTCCTGTTCAACGGAGGAGCTAAAACTGTATGCTAAGGTTTCACCAAATGTTAAATCTCAACATATTTTTTTAAGGTTTTGGATCATAATTTTCTAATTAATCTTTCTAGAAATAATATGATTCAAGCCTTCTTGAGCCTAATCATGTTAACTACAATCAAATAAATAAATTATTAAATTCAATTTTTCATTAATTGGGGTCATCAATTTAGAGAATTCATAACAATGAGTTACACAGATAATGTCTCTTTTAACACATGTTCAATTCTCAATAGCAAAACATTCTCAGACCATTGATGCTTGATCGATCTAGAAGATAGATTCACTAGAATAACATAATTAGTTCATATTAAAAAAAAATTCAATTTTCAGTGGCAAAACATGTTCAATTCTAAGATAAGGTGTGCTTGATCAATAAATCAATTTAAAAAACACTCGGCGTGCATCAATGCAACAGACAAATTACTTCGAATGATTCAAAAATCATACGATGACAAACATGTAGTTATTTTAGAAGATGGTTTCACAAATAAATTGTGAGCTTCAATTTAAACGCAATGAACACACTATAATTATAGTAGTTGAAACCTCACTTTTCATAACATGATGACAAAATATAAGTACAAGCTAATATCCATTATATCCTAGAATAGAATTATTACCCATGATAATTAAATAAAAATCATATAAAATATCATAAAAATGTGATCAAAGAAGAAGAAAAGGAGATAAGAAGCTACGTCATTGTTCTTGACAATCTTGATTGCTTCAAGTAGTGTCCAATTCGACAATGATTCATACACTTTTAAAACTTACATTTAGATATCTATTTAACATCCTTTGTAGCTTGCATTAATTTCTCATCTTAATTGAGAAGAAATCCTAATTAACTTTGAGAAAAAATCCTAATTAATTTGGATTTCTAGCAGGTCATGTTTGTGGTTTTATCTGGTTAATAAAGCATATTTCTTATTTTCAGAAGCGAGTATTACCGAACTCAAAAAAGAGTAAGTCGGTCTCAAAGAGAAATCTTCTAGAAACTAAAGCCAATACTGACGTTAACTTTTGAAATTAACACTTTTAGTCCCTAAAGTTTCACATATTTATGGTTTGATTATTGAAGCTTGATATTTTTTTGCTCATTTTTGCTTATTTTCTGTTCCAAATCATTTGAATACTTTTATACAATCACTTTTCATTTACTGTCTACAAAAGATAATATAACTGTTCACCCCACTGACAATTTGTAGTATGAACCGAAAAGTGAACATTAAGTGGTTTGTTATGTAATGAAAATAAAAAAATACAAAAAGCAAAATGTGTATGTTATGGCTGATATTGCAGAGGTTACACTATATTTTGGTAAACATAAGAAAAAAGTCTAACTATCTAATTGATATGTTTAATGCCTGGTGCATGCTAGGTAGGAAACAAATAACTAAAAATAATTACTTGCATGACAAGTTGTAAGCTATAAGTGTTGGGTTGTAAACTGGTAAGAAAAAAAGCATATTATATTTAGCGTTGAGTCGATTTGTGGGTGATGTTGGGCTTCTTTCTCTGCTGATGCTCCTCTCTATATATGGTGGGTGATCTTACGAGTGGTAATGAGGCAAAAATTGCAGTCATTATCGTGGGAACATTTTCGATACCTTTACCATCAGAGATGATTTTATTATTGTATAATTGCTATCATGTACCTATTATATGTAGAAACATCAGCAATACTCAAACCAAGTCAAAAAAAGATAAAATCATTAAGGATTACCTCAGTATAAACATCTAAATGATCTAGCAAGGCTTTTCTAAGCTCTTCGAGGTTTCAAACTAAATCATATAACTAAATCACAAATATCCATCAGAATATGTATGAAATCAGATCACTTCAATGGTATAGTAAACATCTGTTAGTGAAACTCAAATTTTTCAAAAAGTTTTAGATTATAATAAAGTGAAATTGACTCAAAGAAAAAGAGAACGTACAAATAAAAATAAGACTCGAGACTCTTTAACACTAAAATTGACTTTATTAAACATTAAGTTATGATTTTCTTATCCCATTCTAAAATTCAACTGTGGCTTCACAATTTATAAACATATATCATAAATAAGAAAAATAAGCAGTGAAAAAGAGAACCCAAAAACTGTAGTATGGTCACAAAGCTTCTTGGTTATGCGTAAGCTATTCAAATCGCGCACGCGGCTTGTCCATTCTTGCGTGTGAATTGTCGTTAACGTCCCGGGGGCTACTTTTCTTAAGCCGCGCGTATGGAAGTTGCCTACTTGTGTGAGGCTTCTCCTTTGCAAATTCAAATTTTGATAGCTTTTACTATAAAAACCCTACACTATGACTTTGTCGTAGTGTAAAGGACTAAGAGAAAATTAGTGTTAGTGCATAATCATACTAGAAAACTCATACTACTCACTAACTAATATAAATAAAAATAAATTATAAAAATTAAAAATTGAGTCACCTCTCGGCAACCCGCCCCATTTTTTTTATGTCTTAGGCTCGACGATACCTCTCATGTCGGTCATAGTGGCTTGCCCAATTGAATGTCCACAAACTCTAGACTTACCTTGTTCTCCTTGCGCTTACGAATACATGATTTAACACTTTGATACGGGTCATAAGCACTCGCCATCAATGCATAAACCTTATTAAATTCCTTCAGAAGATGTGTCTTTAATGTCGAAGGAGAATCTTTGCTTGGTGACTCACGGGATGTCCGCATTTCCTTTCCCCATGTTTCTTCATAAGGCATAGCCATACATTTGACCGTGTCAAATCCATGCTGACCAGCTGTACTTGTGAATGCATCCTTCTGATGCTCTTAAAATTTTTTCTAGTTGTTAGCCTGCACAAATAAGTCATGTTGATTAGAAGGAGATGAATTGATATAATAAACCAAAACAGGACTAAGTAACAGGCCACACGCAAAATTGTGGGTCGCGCTCGCACTGAAGTTCTCTTCCGCATGAGGCTTCAAATTTTGAACTGATTCTCCATTTGCTGCATGCTCGGGCACCTTCCCCTCCGCGTGCGAGCTTGTGCTCGGATCCTGATTGAGTACAGTAAATTTATTATCTTCTGGCGCTTCAACTTTCAGTATCCGTGTCTTGCTCCTTAGAGTCATTGCACTGACACTAGAGAGTGGATCCTTCTCACTTAGGGATTGAATTGTGTCCTTAGGTCATTGATTTTTGTGACTAGTTGTCCTACTTGTTGCTTAAGATTTGCTATTACTAGATCTATCCTCCTTTGATGATCGATATTTGTTTTCTGAAGTTTAGCACTGTTCAACATTAACTAGTCGATCTTTGTTTCCATTCTAGCATTAGAATCTCGATCAATGGTGACTCCAACTTAGTCATCCATTCGCTTCATTAACTTGTGCAACAAGGCCTCCAGTTTTGTTATCTCCGAGGACGTATCTACTACTTGTGGTGTTGGTGTATCTGAGATGGAAACCTTGTGTAATCCGTGACTGTGATTCTGAGAATTAAACGGGGATTCCTTTTCAGCCATATCTTCAATAATTTTCCACACCTCACCAGGATAATTATTCAGAATAGAACAACCAGGCGCGACATCCAATATTCTCCACGCTTATATTTGTCATCCCCTCAATGAAGAACTCGATCAATATGTGCTCCGCAAAACCACAACTTTGACACTTTATAAGCAGATATCTAAAATGCTCGTAGTACTCATACACTACCTCATTTGGTTATGCTAAATATTGCATATTTTCTTCCTATTTTAAGCGGGCTTTAGCTGCTAGAGAGTACTTCATAAGAAAGTTATCTTGCATCTAGCTCCATGCTATAATAGTGCATGCATGCATATACACCAACCACTCTTGAGCATAATCAACAAGGAAAAATGGAAATGCTATTAACCTGAACTGATTGATTTCTTCCCTTGCTGGTTTCATCATGATGCAAACCACGTCGAAGTCTCGAGGATGTCTTTGGGCAAGCATCCCCCAAAATTTTGGGAATTGGTATAAAACACTACTCCCAATTTTAAAGCAACCATCATCTTCATCATCAGGCTGAATGCACAAAGGTTGATCGTGGAATGTTGGTGCAGTTAGATCTCTCATTGTCATTTGTGTACGTTGTTGTGGCACTGCCATACCCGCTGTTTATCTGGCTGCTCTATCATCCGCTCTCTGCTGATGAAGTAGATGTTCGGGGTCCTTGTTTGTGGGAACGACTCGAACTGAAACCAGAGAGTTTGTGGATCAAACATAAAGATCAGGCACATATGAGATTCTCAAACAAACCCCGCACGCTCAGTTTACTAAGCCGCGCGCGCAAGAGACACTTAAAAACAAAAAAAATTAATAGAGATAAGTCGTGCGCTCGGATTAATAAGTCATGCACACAGTTTATCTCTGAACCCTTAAAAATTTATAAAAATAATTACAAGTCACTAAGATACAAAGTTAACCTTATCCCCGGCAACAACTCCAATTCTGTGAATGCGACATTGTAGAGCTGCATTCAAGTAAATAAATTTATAATCTTCTATGCTCACTAGTTAGCATTAAGTTCGGGATCAAACCACAAAGACTATATTCCTAGCACGTTAGTGAATTAGCAATTTGACAAACAAAAAGATTTAAGGTTATGGGGGTTTTAAATTGGAAAGATGAATTAATTTGTTACTTCAACCTGGGCACAAAGTAGAAAGATCAGTGAGATAAACATGTAGTTCAGATGGCTTAACTTGCGAGATTGTTAAACATTGATGTTAATGATAAAATTCTATTTATGAACTGAATTCAATAAACCGATATGCACTTATCATCTATAATCATGTGACTAACCATTATAATTACTCTTATTTTACATTCGTCATACTCTTAAGCCAACTATATGAATCCTATATGTTGAACATGCTTTTATTAGGTTGTTAGCCTAGCAACAAGACACAAGCTATTGAGTTACTGTGGTAAGAAATTCAATGTAGGTTATTAGCTCATGTAAAACCTAGTGTATGTTTAATTTAGTTGCTAACCGTTTAGTTGGTATTGGTCTAAGCCTTCATAACTAATCAAGACTCATAATTTATACAATAATGCAATCATTAAGATTGAAGCATAATAAACATAACATCATCACTAGAATTTGTAAAGCAAAAATATCTCACAACAATTATTACAAGTTACAACACCTGAACTGCATGAGAGATTTAGTCACTAAAGGTCATAGAAGTAAAGATTATTAAATATGTAGGAATAACCCTTGCAAATTGACTAGAATCTGCAATAGGATGAAAACTCTTGTTACTCACTGTTTCTCATTTGAAAATCATCGTGTCAAAGATTGACCAACACCAAAGGCACAGTGTACGCATACCTTCTAAGCTATCTTAAACTATCTTCAAATTGGCATGAAGTAGCTTACAGTTCAACAATGAATTTTTGGTGGTCACTGATGAATATCTTCAAGAGATTATGATCGAAGTTGGATTTATCAACTTATGGAAATCGAAATCAGATTTGGACGTCAAAATAAGAAGCAAATTTGTCCAACGAGTTTGTTAATTGTTTTGATATATATACAGTATGACTTAGGCTAAGCCTCCTTACAGAAACTTGTAGATAATTACTTGAGCTTTCAATAATCACTTGAAATGTGCAAATAAGATATCTAGCGTGATTGAGTTAGTCTTAGTAAACTTCATGGTCTCAAATCACCAAATGCATTAGAACTTCATAATTTAAAACAATGAAGATAGTCAAAATAATTTTAAATGTTTAAAACATCTATGTTTATTATAATCTTAATGGTTCGGAAAAACAGTAAAGGTTGTGTGATCTTCACACTCTCAAACAGCAATGTATGATGTGAAGAGCATATGAGCAGATGACAAGACAATGAGAAACCATATGTAATGTGTAAACAAAAAAGTTGTAATAGTAGGATGGAATGAATAAAAAATCAAAGCATGAATCTGCCGATTCCAAAATTTTCACATACCGTTATCATCCTGCCAGATACACACGAAATTTTTTAAGTACTTAAAATCAAAAGGCAACCTTTTCTCTTTAGTTTTCAAGGCATGAATCTGCCGATTACAGGTCACCATCATAACTTCTTCTCTTTTGTTTCCAATTTGTGAACAAAACAAAAATTACAACGTATATCCACAATCCCTCATATAATCAGGCCTAATCAAATAATTAGTTATTTTGCCAAACCCTAATAGCACAAAAACATGCCATCAATCAAGAGCATCCATTCCTGATGGGAGTGGGTGACAACCCCCCTACTTTTCTGAGACTAAGGGTCGACTTGGCAAATAGATTGAAAGCCCAATTTTTTACAGTTGATTCGGCATCCAAATTGCAAATTTCTTCATTGACGAGCCGCCTTGTCCTTCCCTACAAGGACATAGCATGGTTGAGATATATACCCAGTGAACAAAAAAAATCATGCTGGGCGAAGAGCACTTACCAAACATATTTGATTTAAGTGGAAACCGGATTGTCGATCCTTTCAGCTTCAATTCCCTGAACTGCCTGTACCTGGCTGGCTTGTCTATTTTTGAGATACTATTGCTAGTTTCTCCTAACATGAGACCAATATCTTTTTGTATTTTTTCATGATATACCGCTGGTGGCGCAAGCCGTAGCTGTGGCATGTTTTCTAGATGGGTCGATCTTGGCTCTTTTTGAAGGTTGTGCAGGATCTCAAACTGCAGCAGATATGATTTCCCTTCGATAAGAAGAAAAGGATATAAAAGCAACAGTTTGAAAACAAATGCTGAAAAAAGTGTAACCGTACCCGCGAAATGTGATGAATTCCATAGTGATCTGTAGCTTCACTTTCATATATATGAGATCCTTGAACTTGTTGGCGGTTTGATGAGGTCCTATTTATTGGACCAGTCTCTGACAGGACAGACTTACTTCTTGACCTCTGAGATCTCTTCATGGGAGTGCAAATGGGGCACCCAGAAGAAACACTCTTTTCCAGATAATCGTTCTCCGAAAATTCGCATTGGGTGTGTGTGACATGACCACAATGGAAAATTTGGACGCTAGAATTGGAAGCATACTTGGACAAAGGGCAATTACATATGCAGCATACAGCCTTCCTGGGGGCATAACCATGAGAAGCAGCTTTCTTCAATAAGCTCATGGTGTAGAATGTATCGTCCTCTATTAAGGACTTTGCAGTGTCCTGTATCCCATCAAATATGACCATAGGTGAAAACTGCTAAATTAGATAGTCATGCATGCCAAAATGCGCATATAACAAAAGGCATAAGCCATTCTCTACTCTACGGCCTACGACAAGGAATAAGAACTCTTCTACCAAATAGAATGAGCTTGTGCCAGATTGGTCACAACACATAAGACAAACACTAGAATCTCATTCAGGCAACTCCCCAAGAGGTATGGTAATTTGTCTTCTAAATTTCATGAAAACTCAGCTAAGAATAACAATTGAGGACTGCGCAAACAGGGATGCGACGGCAAGAACAAGTCAACAACGCTAAAACTGACATGTTCATACCAGTATGTGTCTTTCAAATCCATATGTTCCAAGCACGCCTAGTATAGTAAGCTTAAAATCACCGAATTCCTGACTTCCATTATCAGATAGAAGTTTCGCAATGATAGCTGGAAGGCGGACATATCCCAGCATCCCCTCAATTATCTCCTTGATGAACTGAGAGAACAATCTCCTCTCTATATTAGCTCCTACACTTGTTTTGGAGATTCTCCACTTATTTTTGGTACCTTCCCTGATTTCTACTGAAGATTGTCTAGATGGCATGGCATCATTTTTATCTTTTGGAAAGGTCCACTTACTATCTGCAGCCATCAGAGGATCACAAAACCTGAAGAAACTCATTTAGTTGTCAGCCACATCTTAAAAATGTGATGAATAAAGACAACTCATGCCAAGAGTGAAAGTGTATACAATTAATTTATTATGAAAAATATTTGGCAGCTAAAAAGGAACACTATTAAAGGAAATTCACTCTTACGTGTCCAATAATTGTAACCACAGGGCTTCGCAATCCTCAGCATCTAAACGCTTGGTATTTCGCTGACACATACCTATGCAAGCATGGAGTGTCTTATATATGTCATCAACCTAAGAATGAATTACCAGGAGAGGTCCAACAGAAATAACTTGATTAATAAAGCTACAAGGTCAGTTTGTAAGCATATTTGCTTTCTTCGTCAACTGTTGCTCAAAGTAAACAACATTACATACCTCCTGAATCTCCAAAACTGAATCAAACGAAGAACATTTGTTGAAGGCAAGTATTCTTTCCAAAGCTTTCTCAAGTTCAACGAACGTATCATTCACTCTGGAAAGAGTAAGTGAAAGGGCACTCCCAACATCACCCACTCTTTCCAGTAAGAACGCAGCTGCATCTACAATCCCATATTCTTGGCATAAATGTAGACAGTATTCCACCCTATAATTATCAACTGTCTCCAAGAATTTGAGAACTGAATTGCGTTCATACTTACAAAGCATCTGAAAATCAACCCACAATACCTTGAAAATGGTTCCTATATTATGTTGACAACAAACTTGCTCAACATGTCTATGGCAATACTATCTGGTAAACAAATGAATAAATCATTACCTCAAAGTATAACTCAATCATCTCATCACTCACTTGAATAGGAGAATTTCGTAGAAGCTTTGGTAATTCAGAGAACCTCTCTAGGTAAGTGTCAAGTCCATGTGAATGATTCTTCACTTTTTCAGAATACAAATCGACACCTGTCTTTAAGCTGGACATGTTTAGCGTACCATGTAGGTGAACCTCGATAGCAGTCTTCAGATACAGAAATAAACTTTTTGGATGGGAGCGCAATAGGGTAAGGATCAGCGGAACGTCACCACTGAAATGATCAATTATCAAAAGGAATGTCGCCTCCCTGAAGATAAATGGAGTAACTGAAACATAAATCTCAACATCACCAGCGAAAATAAATTAAATAAAGAAGATTACAAAAAATGGAAAGTGGCATTTAACGAATGCGTCACCTGCTTAACACGATTAAATCCGGAATACGAGACATGACAGCTGAGCGGAATGTAACAACTTCAGTGCAATCTGAGAGTAATAATGTCTTACTGATGAAGGAAAATGCATGAACAGGTTCATTTACATCCTTCATATAGCTGTCCAGAGCACTAACATAATTATGTCTTAAGGCAAAAATAAATCCACATACCTACATGGGAAAGCATGAGGAGATTTATACAAATGTCAAAGCCAGAAAAGTGAAGTGGATACAAACACAACTTACAGGTAACAATGAAAAGCACCATAATTTTATACAGTGGAATAGTGTTGAAATACCTGGAAAAAACGTGCCCTCTCACATAAATTTAATATGTAACTAGCATCCCACTCATCCTGAGGCACTACTTCCAAAAGAGACAGAACCTGTTTCTCTCTTTTCTTTGATAAATCAATTTCATTTGCTGAAAAATCTGTTGAGACAATACTGTCTGAAGCCAAATAATCCAAAATATTACAAATTACTATTCTCGACACCTTGCACCTTTGATGAGCAATGTAGTAAGCAATGAACTCAAAAATATATCCAGCATCTTTCTTTGTAGGCCACACTTCATCCTCTACATAAGGCTTGTTACTGATGAAACTTTCTTCAATAAGATGAACCAGAGCATCCACAGTCTGCTGCACAAGCACATATGGAAAGTCTGCTGTTTTATAATCATCAGTTTCAGTCTTCATTGCATCGGCTCCACTGGGAGGTGATACCTCAGCTTCTGGTACCTCAGATTCAACAAATGCACATTTCATAACATCCAAGGTTGCTTCAGTATCCAGCACTAAAAGATGATACAAATTAGGATAGGCTCCTTTGGAATCTAATACTGAATTGGTTGGAGATTTGGAAGCATCAAGTAGAAATTGCACAAGTTCTGCCCTAATGGATGGCAAATGTGATGATGCAATACTTCCATGCCCTGCAAAACGAGTGTTAAATTTGTGATATGCTACAAATGGAATATCACCATTCAGACAAAGAGCATAATACAGATGTCACCATCATGGAGTTCCTTATTCTGATTATTGCATAGTGTAAAATCAAGTCACGCGAACAGGTATGGGAATAATAAGGTATTTATTATGACCAGAACCCAAATAGCTTTTTGCAAAGATAAGTCATGTCCCTTTCTTACCTGGTGGAAACGCCTGACCAGAAAAACAGTATTTCAAGTAGACTAGCATCCGGTATCTGCAAAAAAAATCCGATAGTGAAAAGTAGAACGTAAACAGTTGTTTTCAGTAAATACTAGTATACCAATGTGGTTGGACCCACAACCATATGATCAAATACGCAATTCCAAGGGGGATGTAATAACATTACACAAAAACCCAAAGCCACCAATCATGTGTAAAGATATTTCAGCCAAATAGCCATGTTGTCAAGTTCACTTAAACATGAAATAAAAGCAGAGCAAATCCCCCTACTAGTGTTTGTTGAAAGAGATGCAAATGAAGCAGCATACCCAATGGGACCAGCCGTTTCTCTCCTGCTATCTTGCAGAACAACCAAGAGCTCCTCCAAAGGTGCCTTATAATCACGAAGACCTCTGTTGAACAAATATATGAGCGCAGAATGCAATCCATGTTCGCGGCATAACTTGACAACCTACCGAAAAAGAAGATTTTGTGTGTCAAGAACAATAGATAAGGTGAAAAATTCTGCAATATAAGAGAGATGTAAACTCGCTATGTGTAGTAGTACTTTGTAGTTTTTTTTTTCAATCTATTTGTAGATTTTGTTTTCAATCTATCCTCTTTTCATGATATTCTTTCCAGTCTACCCTATTGATTATTTTTTAAGAGTACTCAACCGCAATTCAAAAATTCACAAATGTGGTTCCTTGTATAAAATTTTAATTGTGAACTGCGGCTTGTGACTGCCATTTGTATTTGAATGGGGCACGCTGTCAACTGCGATTTGACAGTGTGTACCAATTCAGACAATATGATAGCCACACACGCAAATAGCACTTCACAACTATAATTCTGTTTGGGGAAACCATAATCCACAACTACATTTTAGGAAAAGTAGGGTAGTTTGAAAAAAATAAAAATGGATAACAGAATGAGAAGAAATTATGAAATGAAGGTAGATAGGAAAATAATTCTAATTTGTAACCTAATTTCTCTACTTAATTTTGGTTATGGGGGCCAGCTTGTTGCCGGATTCCATAACTTGGTGGTTCACCAGCATTCAGGAATGCTAGAACATTTTTGTTTTGTTTAGTTTATCCTCGATTGCCCAGGTAGTATTTTCAGGTTTAATGATTATATTCTGAATTTTTCTTTTTTTTAGGTGGTTGTCCATGGTCGTGTTTGCGGTTGTATTCATCTTTTAAATAAAATCAGTTTTTCAGTAAAATAAAAAAATAGATTACTTTACATCAACGGTACACCTGCATTATAGAAGAGTATCACCATAGGACTGAGGGCGGTACATAAATAATACCTGGTTGAAGTCCACAGATGAAATGTCCATATGAAGAACACATTGTTCAACTCGCTGTAGCCACCCTCGACTACTGTAATGCTCTACCAGAGCTTGCATAATCTAGCAGTAGAAAAAAATATGTCTCAAGTCTTCAAGATTAACTAGAAGCAACAGTAATCAACTCAGTGTTAGATCTTACTTCGGGGGGCAGAGCTCCAAGCATGTCCCTTAAAATATATGGCTCTAAAAGCTCCAGAAATGTATCTGAATCACGTCAAAGAACTATCAATGGTGGGCATAATTGACCGGATAGAAGGGTTTAATGTCAGCTCTATTGAACAGACTGATAATGAAACTGAAAGAAGCCTAACAATATTAGAAAAAACAAGTAGGTTTTACTTCCTTCCATATTATATCCAACTTAATTTATAGCAGTCACCAATATAAATGAAACTTAATTTTCACCTTTCTGCTGCACTGCTATAAACTTGGGTAGTATCTCATCAAAGAGAATATCAGTCCTCTTGATGTGAACACAAAATTCCACAGCAACACCACCAACACGAGTGAATTGCTCTTTAATTTCAGAACGCAATGATGTTCGTGCAAGTGATGATTCATCCATCTTCTCAAGTTGGTTGCAAAATGCTACTGAAATATAAGAAAACACTTCATCTACATAAGAAAGAAGCAACTCCACTAGGTATGGCATAATGGCTGCATGCACGGAATCGAGGGTTCTGGGAAGATCAATAACACCATGGAATTGGCCATCATATAATGTCATTGCCATATTCAAGGCACCCATCCAGTCGCCACCTTTCCTCAAAACTTGAATCCTTTCCTTCCACGGCAGGAGCCGAGCAACAGTGAGATGCATGGGTGCAAGTAAGTATATATTTGCTCCTCTCACAGCAAGACAGTTGTGAAAAGCTTTTTCAGGGTTCCCAAAGATATTGTTGAAATGGGTATGGTATCCAACAGGATCATCTCCTGAAAACTGATCCACCCAAAAACTAGTCTGGTGTATCAAATTTCCGTCTTCTGCAAACAAACAGAGCTGTCCTGTAACAGTAAGGACCACTAACATCTGAACAATAGCAAAATTGTTAGCAGATTCCCAAGATTATGATGAAAATTAGGTAAAAGGAATAGATACTAAAAATGTGCGATGCAAGTAACATAAGAGTACCTGATCATCCAACCACGCGAGACCAATTGCTGCACTATCAAGTGTCCAGTTTCTATATACTTTTATATCTGGTTTAACCAACTTGGCAACCTGAACTTTCTTATCCCACGCAATTGCTAACAAGGAAACTTTGTCAGCTGCCTCCACAGATGTAGTCTCTGCCACGAGATGAACAGTTAGAATATTGACAAGTAGAAGCTCGATTCACTGCATATTAATATGTCAGCAATGAGCGAACCGTTTGCTTTAGCCATGCATCTCCAAGCAATATATGGCATGGAACCTTCACGAACCCCCTCAGGCCTGGAAAGTTGTGCATAAAACTCCACATTGGTGCTGAGCCTGACCTGTAATAGAGACATCTTAAAAATCATGAAAGTAAGAGCTAATAAGCGGAAAAAATCAATGCTGATGAGGTGCATGGATGTGGAGGCATTGAGGTTTTCATACCACCAGTGCAGCTCTCTGGGAGACAAATGCGACCACACCTTCTTCCGCCAAATTAGATCCTTCACTAAAGAGCTTCCAACCCGCATCACCTACACCTCCCATCATGGTACCAATCCCACTGGTCAAGCCCATGGAATTTCCCTGAGGAGTCATTTGTACACTTCCAGAATATTCATCAAATAAAAGTGGCGAAGCTGCAACTACTGTTCCTGTTCTTTGCCCGTCCAGCAGACACTGTTTCAAGAAATCATATCATTACTAGTCCAACGGAGAGTCATGCTCGGTAGATTAATAATAAGATCAGGATTCAAATGAACAGTTCATCATGCACTGGATTTTACCTGTGTTTTAATGGTAAACCTACCAAATAAGGGAAGCACTGAGGAAGTATGTAATAGAACTAAACCTTTACTATCGCCAGTTACTGCTTTGAATTGGCGAGTAACTTGGGAATCTTGCCCTAGGAAAAAAGCTATCACTACTGGTGCATTATGATCGCCGCTAATAATTTTTGCTACTGAGGACCTCTGTACATCCCAGATAGTAATGTGGCCATCTTCATATCCAACTAATAACAAATCTCCTTGTTGATTGAAGCACATGGAAGTAACTGAAGAATTTGACTTATCCCCTTGTGTCCCCAGCATGGATATCTGGAGTATATTTTAGCAACATCATAAAAGTGAGACCTAAAGCATGGCAAAACCGATTAGAGTTGAACAAATATGTGCTGAATATATTTATGCCACTCAAGGAGTCCAATTCTTTGAAAATACAATCTCAAGCATGCAAATAGATTGCCCAAGCATTCTTTAAAAACCATACTTTAACCTACTCACACAGTTAAAGCGATAGAAAAAATGCTCAAGGTCAGTAAGTGATTCTTGTGAAAACTTTGAATCTTTTACAAATGATATCTTTTCTTATATGAGAAAGAAATGTATTATATATTAAAACAAATAAATTGGGCGATGAGAGTGACCAAATGGAAGAAACCTTTCCATCCAAGCTGTTAACATTTTGGGCTGAATATTTGCTTGGCAAAACAGCAATAAAACCTTTAGATGTTCCAACAGCTAGGTAGTTAGGATGAACTGCCAACACTTGTGCTGATCCATAATCGCGCATGAAGGCTTCAGCTGAAATGGTCTGCGTGATGGTATTTTTAACATCAATGTCAAAGTATCCTAACGCTATTGATCCTCTCCTAACACCTTCAAGCCTCATGGGCTGGGAAGCCGCTCCCTCCGCCCAGTGCAGACCAGCAGATGCATGTTTTTTTTCCAATAGCTCAGCCATTTCAAGAGGCTTCAAATTTGTTTGTATTTCTTTCACAACGTCCATCTGACTCCTTTTGCTTGTCCATTGAGCAAGCATGTCTTCTACAGCCTCAGTATTTTCACCATCCAAAGAAGCTTCATTTAGTGAAAATTCTGAATCTCCTTGCTTTTTTTCATCAGATCCAGGTGCTGAAGGAACCAAATCAGGGTCCAGGATACTTCCGTGTACACTCGGTTCAACGAAAGCCGGATTGAGATCTAAGTTTTCCTCTGAGGAATTTAGTACAGCAGAGCCAACCTCATCTGCAGAAGAACTATAATCTGCTAAAGGGATGCCCATATCTGGGTTCACCTGACAAATTGATTCTGGAAATCTGTTATCCAAATTCTTCTCACCTGTTTCATTCAAAGCGACCACATCAGATATATTATTCTGGGCATCACTAGACTCAAAGGACACCCCATCTATGACATCCTCTGTTTTAATGCTGGGGTGCAAGCTATCTGAAATAGTATCATCCTCCTGAGAACATCCTGCATTATTTTCAGCAACTGGACATAGAGGATTATCCATTTTGTTATCATCCTTCCAGGGAGCACCAGCTAGCTGAGCTGTTTCTGCAACCAACGGATCTGAAACCTCACTCCAGGAGTTCAACTCGTAATTAGAATCTGCAACCCCAGACCTGGGCTCATCGTGATCCCAAAGAGAGCCCTGCAAGCTTTCACTGCCCGCTCTCCTCAATTTGATTGCTGCAGCGTACGGCGTGGGGACGGCTCTGGAAGCAGCTGCAGCTGCAGCAAGAGCAACCCCGGGCTTTGAATTAGACCGTACGCTGCCAAACAACGCTGGCAAAGGGCGGGAAGCCCTTCCAGTAGAATCCCAGGCTGAAAATTGCCCTTGTCTGATCCGGCTAGGAAAAGTAGTAGGCTTCTTTACATCAGTGGACGTCTCAGGAAAACGCGAATCAGAAGTGGAGGACGGCGACACGGAATCATCTCCCTCTTCGTCCCTTCCTCCTCGAGCAACGACAGAAGTAAGCTGAAACGAGGATGAAGATGAAGATGAATCCGAATCGTTGAGAATATCATCGACGGTTCGGCGTGGAATAGACGTGAGTAAATCGTCTTCATCGTCGCTGATGGTTTGCAGGAAGGAGTCCAGGTCGAGCTCCATCGGGATATTTGCTACGAAACTCCGCCCCTTTTTCTTATGGCGACAGCGAAGAAGACAACCAGGCCATCAGGCCCGGCTTTCAACAAGCCCAAACTAAATTAAGAAATTAAAATAATTATACAGATACTAAATACTACTCACTCCCTCTTTTTTTACATGTCGTTTAAGAATAATTTGAGTAAATTTATGTGAAATTAATGTTAGCGGTTGAACAAATTTAATACTCCCTCCGTCCTCTAATACATGTCGTTTAAGGTTAATTTGAGTAGATTAAGGTGAAGTTAATGCTAGCAGTTGAACAAATTTAATAGGTAGGTGATTAATAATTTTTTGAAAAAGTTTGTGCAAAAAGTAAAATTAGTAGATGATTATTGGTGAGGAATGTATTCTTTATTGATTATGATAATGAAGTGATTAATGTTTGACATTTTAAGGTAGTTGTTGATATTAAATACGCATTGAAAATTGGTAAGTGACAAGTAAAAGTGGACAAAAATATTCGGTTAAATGACATGTAAAAGAGGACAGAGGGAGTAAGTAGGTAGTTAATAATTTTGTAATAAATTTCGTACAAAAAGTAAAATTGGTAGATTATTACTTGTGAGGAATTAATTTTTCATTAATTATGATAAAGAAGTGATTAATATTTGACATTTTAAGGTAGTTGTTGATATTAAATACGCATTAAAAATTATTAAGTGACAAATAAAAGTGGACAAAATAATTTGATTAAATGACATGTAAAAGAGGACAAATAGAGTATTGTTCAGGCGTACAATAAAAAGAGAAAAAGAAAAAAACTATGTAATTTTAAATTGGATTCATATTTTAGGTATTTATGCAATTTGCTGGATCTTTGTCTTCTTTTACATTTCACTTGACCGAAATTATTTCATCATTTTTACTTGTCACTCAACAATTCCAACTCGCACCTAATTCTCAAAACTTCCTTAAAAGCCAAATATTAAATATACAATTTTGTCTTATCAACAACAATTCAAATTTTCTCATAAATCCTCATCTATTTTTTTGCACTCTCATTTTAACTACATTCTATATTTAGCTCGTTCTCTCTTTCATTATCTACTCCCTTAATTCGCGAGCTTTTCGACTGCGCGACATCTAATACCAGATAAAGAGAGTATGCATTAAATTTTTAACCTATCATGATGCAACACTTGTTAAATAGTAGATATTTTTAATAGTATTTATAATTATTAACACACATGTAAATTGTTGATTGGTCATCAAGATAATAATTTCCCTGACAGTAAATTATTTGGCTACTTCGGACTCAGTATTCCTTTTAAATTTTTTAACAATCATAATCTATTTTTCATTTGAATTAACATCCCATCTTTCTAGTCTAACTACCAACATGAGAGCACTACATACCACGACATCCGATATGTCATCCCCTCACTCTTTTCCTCACCCTAACACCATTCTTTTCTATGAACGCCTTCTCCCCAGTTGACACCTCCCCTTATCATTAATAAATTCCAATAACATCTTAAACAAGTCTTACTCTAATATTTTGAAACCTCTTCAAAAAATAAAAAAATGAGCCCTTCAATGCAAAAAAATATTATAAATATATTTTATGTTTTGAATCAAAAGTGGACTACTGTATTGTAAGAATAATTTTTTTAAAAAGTAATGTACTTTTTAGGATAAATTCAGACAGGCACATGAATAGGCCTGATCTCAAAGGTCTTTCATTCCAAATCCGGTGTCTAGATAAATGTCAACTGATATCCTAAGTTAATAAATTCAATGGTGGTTAGCACCGAATTCATCAGGCGGGCCATTTTAATGGCATACTCAAATCACACTGTCCCCAACTCGACATTTAACTTAATAGTGTTGGCAGCTACGTGGATTGGATCGATCTCTGTAAGGGCTTTTTCTATCTATTTACTCATGTCTATGTCTACGACACTTCATGGCTAAATCTCTTGTGTAGTTCGGGTATAGTAAACTGGTGAAGATTAATATGAGATAATTTGTGCTTATAAATTTTGTTCATGTTGGCATTGTTATTGCACATAATCTGAATGATTGCATTGATTTGCATGAGAACTAATGTGTGCAGTGCGTGATTGCGTGAAACCTAAGTGCTAAGATCTAATCGCACGGCGGAAGCCAAGTCTCAATTAGAAAAAGCACATATGATAACATATCATAAGTTCTGCGAAAACATCTTACTTAGTATGAATTTCCTATCATAGTAGCACATTTGAATATATATTTTTTTGCTAAGCAGACAACCTATTAAAGCATGATAGACATATAGATTCATATTATGGCTTAAGAGTATGATGGATCTAGAATAGGAGCATTTGATTACACTCTGGAATATGAGATGCATATTATATTTTGCTGAATTCATTACATGAATATAATTTTAATCTTTAGCATCGATGATCAATTACTCTCACCAGTCAAGTTATCTGAACTATATATTTATCCCACCAATCTCTCTGTTTAGCGTACAGCTGGTTGAAGTAACATCAGTCACCATTGCTATAATAATCTCCCATTCTTTTGAGTCTTTTTATTGTTAATTGTCAAGTTATAAAGTAACTCAGTTTCTATGGATCGATCATGTACTTACTACTTCAGATGAGGTTATATAAATTTATTTGCATAAAACTCTCAACGACGGTCTTATCAATATGCATGCAAGAGATTTATATACATAAATTTTATTCACAAATAAGCTCAATAAAGAGGCCAAAATAAGTTTACATTTTTGAAAAAATTAACAAAAAAATTAATTTCATAGCATTATAAAATCAAACTAAAAATAAAATTATTTTTATATTGTTATATGAATAGGATAAATGATTTGAGTAAGTTATATAGTTCATATTTAAATTATTTACTCAAGATGTGAAATTATTTAGTGTGTGCGCACGCGCACGCATGTGATATATATGAAAGGAAATCTAAGTCACAATGGCTACATGTAAAGAATCATAAAATTATAGTGGATGAAGATATCCTTGCATACTTTGATTATATTTACTCAAAGCAAAATAGTGATCTGCCTAGTTATACCAAGCTACCCTATTCAAGCACTAATCAAATTATGGTCTTCAATCCTCCTAAAAACACCACCTAAGATTCATCTACTTAGCTTGCTCTTATTACTCATCCTTTATCTCAATCCCCTGAATGTGTTCCAGAGACTCAGCTCACCCCCGTTCAAAGTAAGGATGCTTCTCTAGTTCATTAGCCTCTTGCTATTGTCCCAATTTCACCTCATGATCAAGAGAAGACTCATATAGAAGACGCAATATATTTGTATGGATTAATATCTCCTAGGATGCCACAAGTTACTAATACATTATTATCGATCCTAATTAACTCGTGGCATGATAGGATTCATGTAGCAAATTTGCAAGTGCTCATAAATTAGAATGCAATATATCAAAGTTTTATAATGGTGCTACTGGGCGTCTCTACTAGTTTGTAGCCGGAAAAATGTTCAAATGATTTCATTAGTTGCGTAGTAGTACAATACTCATCATCCCCATGACATAGCAAGAGCTAATAACATGTTACAGACATATGCAACTCAATGCGTAGGCGGTGGACCACATATTCAAAAAAAAAGGACATTGCGGCCAGCCGAAGCTTACACTATGTTCATGGCGGGTGGCAGTAGACTGCTACAAACAACAAACATACGAGGAGATCCCCAAAAAATGAGACCAAGGGAATCTATCTTTGGCATCTTAGTAGTTACGTTCTGATTAACAATCATATTTTAGGTGCGAAAACATGCATGCATGCATCAAGAGAAAGCAGGGGTCTAGACTTTGCATGCTGTGGGGTTGATCTTGCCACCGAATGTGGTTTTGGCGTTCTGGCACTCAGCTGCAAACAGAGAGGATTTCGCTGGCTTACCAGTGTATGTTAACTCCACATCTGTCAACTCAACTCCCTCGCACGGCACCGCAGAACTGCACATCAAGTTCACTGCAAGGACTGATACTGATGTCCCTCTGATATTGCGGTAATGTATATTGCCAACCTTCACGTTCGATGGCTGTTCAGGTCAAAGAACCGTACCATATGATGTTAGCTAAATAGCTTGCTGCCCTTGTTTACCTGCTAGTGTCTACGTGCATGTGTTATATTTACCTTTGTTTTTGAACCGTAGTGCTGGTCAATGATAATAGGGTTTTGTACATTTTCCATGATGATGTCTTCATAGATGATGTTGGAGGCTTTGCTTGGTCCTGAGCCACCCCATGTCTTGATCCTTGCTCCATTTGTAGTGTTTCTAATCGTGCAGTTCCTGACGAAGATCCCATCCACGTCCAGCTCGTTGTCGTACTTTCCTAAGCTTCCAACACTACGTGCGTAATTAAAAGCATGTGAGCTGATCCGCCAGCCAGCATGATGTTTTAATTTGTGTATATAATAACTAGATACCTGATTCCATGTCCGGGTCCGCAGGTAACATCGGTGACAGAGACATTGAGAGCTCCTTGACCAATGGAAACGCAGTCATCTCCGGAGCCGATGACACTGTGAGTAATGTTGACGAAGCTTGAGGTACTGACATGGATGCCATCCGTGTTGGGACTATCGCCAGGAGCTGTGATGGTGACGTGGCGAACCGTGATATTGTTGCTGTTGGTGACGTGGAAATGGAAACCCTTGGCGTTCAATGAGGTAATATCCTCAATGAGGCTATTGTTCACTCCAATGACTTTAATATTCTACAGTATTTTCAAAACCATCCACACCACATAGTTATGTACGTACGTTAATTAACATGCACTGGTTTGATTTGGTGGGCACGACTGGCTTACCACAGGAGGGTGAACGCAGTGGTCATTGGTTGCGCAATCGTTGTTGCCCCAAATGCTGGCTCCTTGCCCGTCAAATGTACCAGTGCCCTTAACATGGACATTATTTACGTGCTGGATGCTAAACCATTCCGGAGAAGCAAACTCGGAAATGTCAGTGAGGGCTTTGAGACTCCCCTGGACCTCCACGGTCATGCTGGTGCTGTTACATGGCCCCTGGAAGAATACTTGGCCAGTTGCGAATGTTCCCTTTGGAATCACAACTGTCGATGGCCCCTTGGAGGCGCACGCAGCGTTCCATGCTTTCTGGAACGCCTGCAGTTATGCAATGATGCTTTGATTTTTGTAAGATAATCCATGTATATACGTATATATATAGCTAGCTGGCTGCTAAGTAAATCATCAAGACTCACCCCAAAGTTGTCTTTAGAATTTTCTGTTGCACCATATTTTGTAATATCAAAAACTGTAGCCGCCCCGTCTGGAGCAGCAGATGGAGATGGAGACGCAGTGGCTGATGCATTTGCAGGAGCTGGAGAGGCAGCTGCTGATGCATTTTTTGCTGGTGCAGCATCTGCGGCTGCTGCTGTTGCTACTGTAGCATCTGCGGCTGGTTGGTCCGCTGCTGCTGCAGAGGCGGGGGATTTGTTTAGGACAAGGCCACGACGGAAGGCTTCTGCCATATACGAGGATGACAAAGCCAAGAATACCACCATAGCAACGGTGGCAGCTTTGCCCTCGTATCTGAACCCCATTGTGACCTTGACTCGGAAACAGGCTACAGTTTTGCTTTTTTTTTTATTTTTACTATCTCTTATATATACAAAATGTATTCCAGAGAGATAGGAGGCCGAGGGGGGATTACTATCTGATTCAGAAGCATCATTGTTCATGGTTTTTAAACCGAGATGGATTGCCCTATTTTTAGCTACTTTCTGAATTTAGGTCTGACTATGTTAAAGAAGGAGAGAGCCTTAAGTTAGCCAAGTGCATATCTTCCTCCCAATTTTTGATGACACTGGAGACTTTCAGGGCGTTGAATTTGAAGAAGTGAATGTCTCTTATCAACCATTTTTTTGATTTAGCACGAGGTATGATTGAGCATGGCAGATATAAACATGTTGTATGTCATGCACAATATCTAGTGTTCTTATTTCATATATACAGTTTCTCTACCAACAAGGTGTTGGCCTAGTGGTATTGGGTGTTGTCTAACAACCTCAAAGTCCTGGGTTCAAGCCCTGTTGGTACCTACACTTAGATACGCTGGAGGTGCACGTGAGCTGGCCCGCAGTGAGTATAGGCCTACACTATCAAAGTGGAGGGTGCGGCCCTATCGATCCCTTAAAATATATATATATATATATATAGTTTCTCTTGCTGTAGAGCAATTTTGTATATGATAGCTTTTAGATATCTGTAACAAGTTCAAGCGGCCATGCATCTCAATAAGCGCGGTCCACAGGTTGTTAAATTGTAAAACATTTGTCACAAGAATTTGGACATTCAGCATTTGAAGCAATTAAATAGATGGGGTTGGAAAGTAATACGCTCAAACTCAGTTTGAAATAAAGTGAAATTGTTTAGGCTGTGTTTGGGTTGGGGAAAGTTTCAGGGAAAAGAAAATTAAAAAAAGCCAAATTCATATGAAATCCATCTATCTTCCTCTTACTTGATTATGCATGGAAAATTTTGAAGAAAATGTTAAAATATTTTTTAATTTAAACTAATTTTAATTCATATTTTCCATCTAACTTTTCGTTTAGTTTTTTATCCCGAATTTTCTCTAAATCAAATAAAGAATTTCTTCTCATTTTCTCATAAATTTTCCTTTCTCTCAAATTTTTCCTAAACCAAATCCATCCCTTGGATATTCCGAAATTTTGAGATGATGACTGATAACACTAACTTCTTTAGTATATTTAAAAATAATAGACAATAATTCATTGAGACGTTTTTTTACCATCTTTAAGATTCTAGAATTAATAAGGAACTATCTAAAAATATATGATAGCTTATTGGGTTCACTACTTGATCACAGAATTAATAAGAGATTATCGATGATAAGTTGCCATGTGGCATTTTGACCACTCACATTGCATGATGAAAAATTAAAATAATTTCAAAATCAATACTGAATCGTCAAGTGTTAGTTTGATTTTTTGTAAGTGTCACGTGACGGCTTCCAATTGATGATGTCTGTTTTTCACATGTGATGAATGGACTCAAATTTTTTTACTGCTAACAAACACAGCTCAACAGATGCAAATGGAACACTTGCACCAAATCTACATCTGATACAAGCCTCCAAATTTAGGCCTCAAATTCTGCCTGCCCAACCCACCCCATTATAAATTTACACGATTAAAACAAAAAATAGTGATTGATTTGTTTTATGGATAAAACAAAAATAAAAATCAGGGTCTCATAAGCTAGCCCATTATCTATTTGTATTTAAAAAAAATGGATCTGCAATCAAAATTATAAACTAGAGATGAAGACACAACAATATCTCTCTCTCGTAAGAATTTAGAAGCAAATATTTATATTTAACCGAGGGGAAGAAAAAGAATATCATAGTGGGACATCAATTAAAGGCCTTTAAAATATCCTTTCCATATAATCCCCTTGCCCGTCTCTTTATCTCCCTGCGATCTGTAGTCGAATTCAGGTTAAGATGCTCGATTGATGAAATCTCGTAGCCAGTACTCATTCTCTGGCCACACTTGAGCTTCTCTTTCCTGAACTGCGCAGCACTGGATCTCTATCCAATTACTAGGACACAGATTCAGTGCTGCACAGCGCTTTGCTGTGAGCACAAAACGATGTCATTTTATGATATAAACGACGTCGTTCCGTATACTGTCATTCAAAACGACGCCCACAAAATGACTACCTTTTGGTCCAATTCAAGCCCAATTCTATTATCTAATTAAACTGAAGTCCAACCTGCACCCTATTTTATAACCATTTTAGTTGTTATTAGAATAGTTTAAGTAAAATAAATTAGGACAGCAGCCGCATTCGCGATGGCAGAGGCACATTCTTCATCTGTGCTTTACTTTTTTTTTAATTAAATATTGAAAAAATTGATCTGGATTGTAAAAATTTTATTCGATTCAAAACGAATTATTTTTTGTCAAAATTTTCTTATATTGATATAGTTTTGTTTATTTAAAAATATTTTTACTTGTATATTACAAAAAAATATTTTTAATGAGACCATTTATGTTCAATTTCAAAGTATAACAATAGTATTGAATATGATTTTTATATGACCATTATGTTTTTTTTAAGATTGAGTTTTTTTGTATGTATGATTTTAGTTTTCAATGTGTATTTGGAAGTCAGGTATATGTCTCTTCCATTCATGTAATTGTTACGAAGCTGGCTTTTTTACTTTCAATTAAATAAAATAAAGGTCGGTGTCCCCTTTATTAGGTCTCATTTTAAATTTTACATAGGACCTCCAAAATATCGTGACCGACCCTGACCCCCAACATCCAAAAATACTCGACCTCTAGTGTCAAATTAGATAAAGCATCCCATTCAGATGTTATTCCTATAAATCTTAAGCGCGTAGGAGACACCCCATAATCGAGTCATTGCTAAATCATAGATACATTATCATTGATCTTTTTTAGTACCCAATACAAACTAAACTTCTACTTCAAAAGTTTGTTTTAAGTGCCAAAAGAATATATTTTCTTCCGTGAAACAACCGAAAGTCTCTATGTGTATACGAATGAAATAAAAAAAAGTAAATAAAAAATACACAAGATTTATGTGATTTGATAATTTACCTATGACTGCAATAGACGTTTTATTTCTCTGCTTCGAATGATGATTTACAATTACACTAGAGCTCTCTATTTATATAATATTATTTATCCTAAATCAGTTATGATTTATGTTCCATTAGAATAAGTAATAATAAAATCTAATCAATATATAATTTTTTTATTCTATTTGATTTCAAAATTCTTAATATGTCTAGTTTCCTAATCTCTATAATTAGACTCACACCTAGCAATCTCACACTTGAAACCAATCTCAACTCCTCTCAGTAATTTAACATATCCATAAGCACATGACCAAAGTCTCTAATAGTGAAGTACCACCACAAGGTCGGCTTCGGAGGCCTACTAAAACAATGCACAACTTTAGTTTTACATATGATTCTTCTTGCAATTATCTTCTTAAAATGTAACATTTCTTTTTTCCTATTAGTTCCGGGATAAACTCATATTGCAATTGAGTATACGTACCTAAACACTCAATTCTTGGCAAGATGTTCTCTGGCTGTCACTTTGTAAACCGCTATCTGTCTTTGAAACTTCTCTAAAAAGTTCTATAACCAAATCATTCTTTATCACATTCAGCTATAATCATATATTCTGTATCTATGATTAAAAGAGAAACACACTTCCGAAATTGAGATATCTAACTAATTGATGTACCTCCATCAGTAAAGAAATAATTGTTGTGCTTTTTTCAAATTAAACAACCGTCAACATCTGCATCAATCTTACAAAACTGCATCACTTCCTTATAAACAAAGATATATTTTTGATGTCCTTCCCAGTAGCGCAATATTTAGTTTACTATTTCCTGATGCTATTTTGTGGATCGAATATAAGCCTGCTCACAGCTATCAATGCATATTTAGTATCTGTACTGGTACACAACAATGCATACTTCAAACTTCTAAATACAGATTGGTAAGAAACTTGTTTATGTGAGCTGTCTACTTTCATGGTTGACTCATACTTGTTTCAGTCTTCCATATCATAGAATTTTAGACTCACCACACTTTATCTGAAGTTAGTAAAATGTTGACTGAGTATACATATCTTGCATGTTTGAAATTCTAATGGATCTTCTCAATTTTTAAACTAGAGTTGTAGGAACATTCCATGCCTCTTCTACTTTTCTATATTGAAACTCTCACAATTCAAGTTATCATAATCCAACTTTCACTAGAGTTTAAAATTTGATCCATTAAACTTCCATTATTATTAGAAATGCCATTATCCGTGATGACGCCACTAGAACTCTCAAAGTCTCTTTAGAGTCTCCTCTAGCTTCTAGCAATAACGACATAAAAATCATGGCCTCAATGACAATGATTATCACAGAGCACTCCACATCTGTCCTCACCTCACCGATCAATTCCGAACACGCCAATCAGGACACCGACAACAATTTCACCGGCATTAGTTGTGACGATCATAAGAGCATCACTGGTATTAAATGAGCGACACCACCTATCGAGGGAACATATGATTTTGAAGGGGTCAAGTTATGATACCACATAACTTTGAACTCGATGGAAAATACAAAGAAGGTCCATCGCTTCGAGATCAGAGGAGTGTGCTTTCTTGTTGCGGAGGAGACGATAAATTAATCAGACCTTGAAGGAGGATAAATGTTAGAAAAATATAAAGGAGGAATTAAAGTCAATATGTGAGAATGGCACACGTGAGAGCTCACCACACTTCCATCTGAACACTGATTCTTTGGGATAAAAAGGTTGTTCAACATGAAGAATGACCCACCAATCAACATTGTTAAACAAAATTCTGTTTGACTACTAAAAGGTATGTTTAGCAACAGAGAGTGGATTTCATTAAAGTATTTTCTCCCTTAACTCGATGAGGATAAAAAGCTGGACATCAACTATGTCGGCATAGGTGGATAGTTGATAAATTTTCTGACAAAGGTATTCCAACTAGTGGATTACATCTGATAGATAAAGGGTGTCATTGAGATGTACTTGGATTAAAGTATAATTTATTATATTTGAATCTCATTATATGAAGTAGTAAATATATGCATGCCCATATTCTCACAAAGTAAGTTAGACATTCATATATTTACATGACATGTGTAAAGTAAATTAAACATGCCTATATTTACGGTATATACGTAGAGTAAACAAGGCATGTTTATGTTTGTTTGATAATTGGGTCCTATATTTGGCTCTCTATGTTTTTATGAATAAAGAATGAAAAAATCAAAAAATACTACCAAGAAATGCATGGTTTTAGGCCAAATTTAGTACTGGCCACAAAATGGATGGAATTTTTTAAGCAATATTCCAACCACTTTCTTACTATTTTCAGGTAAATTTTAAAAAATGACCAGAAAGCCCCCACAAACTGGCCGAATATGACACATATTCCCGGTATATGATTGGAAACCATCCGGAGCATTCCGATCTTTTTCCAGTGAGTTTCGGCCATTTTAAGAAGTTTCGGCCATTTTGTAAGACGAATTGGTAACCTCCAAGGTTGTAGACGAAGAAAAGAATCAGCGATCAGACGTGTAGTTTTGGTGACTGATTTGTGATTATTTTTATCATCGATACTAAAAATGAAAGTCATATAATGAACCAAACTCAATAAAATACAAATCCTCATGCACTATGATAGTGTAACAAGGAGTTAACAATCGCTCATGCCCTTATACCATTATACCCTTTATTCAATGATACAATTTCCATATGTCAGTCATGCGAGATAGAAGCATAAAGGAAATACATATATATCAACAGGCAATGCTAGGGAGTTCAATTTAGGTAATCTAGCTCAAGCATGCCTAGAGTATGTTTACCTATAAACATGTGGGTCATAAGTTTATTTGCTTCTCATCTAATTAATATATGCTCAAAGCCTCATAACTAGATTAGTGGTTAGAGATTATGTAACAATGCATTCATTCATTAAGTTTATCATGCAACTACACAATCATTCGGTTGAAACTTAAAAAATATGAGATCAAAATATAGACTTTATTAAGAACAATAATCTCACAACAACAATGCACAAGTCATCACACTTGAACTACATAAAGAAAATTAACCACATACGATCATGGAAAAATGCATAATAGAATGAGCAGAAACAATCATTACAAACCCTATTAGCTTTCTTCTTTCTTTGCGGTCCTCCACTGACGGCTGCGGGTGTAAACTCTAGAATATATCGTGCAAAGAGAGTATAGGTGTCAAAAGTTGTTGAAAGCACCCTTGAATGAGGAGGTAAAAACTCCTTTTATAATCCTAGTTGACTCCCGACTTGTAAATGATAATTTTCACACATCTAATGATTATCTTCGATGAATATCTTTGGGAAGCTTCTGGATTTAGACTTGATATGTATAGAAATTGAAAAGTTGAAAATCAGGAGCTAAATTGGAAAAGTTCTGTCCACTAACTTTGTTGGCTTTGGTGGCACAAATCCCTCAAGTATAAGATTTTGTCTTCTCTTAAACAATTGTAGATAATTTTTTTTAAAAAAATGAATTTCATTCCAAAAAATGTTATACAAGGCCAATTCACAGAAAAACTATTTATGGAACCAATGGTTCTACGAAAGGGTTGTTCAAACGTGGATACCACATGCCACATGGCTTTCCCATCTTTGAGTACAAAATATTAGCCAATAGAAGATCAAAAGAGACAAGATACAGTGGCTAAAATCTCCATCCCATAATTTAAATAATAAGATCAGTAAGTGTAAGACTCTCATTTCCCATGGGATTTCTTCTGTGGATATGTGTGATACCCCATCTCTAATGCTCATTTGATATTTTTCAGGGTTAGCTTCATTCTTGAGATCTTGTATATCATCAAATTGAAACTTTGCAAAACTTTGCCTTCAAGCTATCCATGGTACTTGTTTCATTCCTGAAGATTATTCCATTCCTGTCTTTTCAAATGTTATATATTATTTTACAGTAACATTGCCTACTGTTTTGATGATGGATGGACTTGTAAGGGTGGAATTAGAAAAGTTAATAGCCTCATAGAAAGAGAAACCCACCCTTTGGAAGCCCAAGAGATGGGAAAATTAAAAAATAAGTGCTCTAGATTTTCATTTTCAATATGATAGATTACACAAATTGAATCTACACAATAATATTCCAAATTTGAATAATCTGTGTTTTGTATTCAACCTGCCAAAGAAAACCAACCAAGCAACAAATCTATGGTCGGATTCAGACGTAAAGTTTTGCTTGAGGAGATCCAAAACCATTCAGGTTGAGAAAATTGTAGATAATAGTTTCCTCTTTTGTAACATTTTGAATCACTTAAATTAAATATCTGATGTGAAAGATATTGATCTCAAAAGATGCATAGTTCCGTTGTCCCAATTTTGAAAAACCTGCATGCGTAGCGCGCCACTCAACAACTATCACTACATGCTCGGTCATGCAGGTGACCACTGTTGAATCAACATCCTCGGCTTCTTTATTTATCACACCACGTGCCTTTTATAAGCTACGTCACTACGTGCGTGATTGTTGTCCTCAGTGTGCAGCTGTGGGCTCGATTAATCATTAATTTCTGATCGTCTATCTTATTTTTTCCTTTTTTGCTCTAAAAAACTCCTCTTTTTGTATTAGTTTCGCGTTAAGACTTAAATTCGCCCTATAATCTGAAAATTGCTAAAATCATTAAATAATCTCTTCAATAGTCAATAATTTGGTCGGTTAGGTATATAATAGATCAAATAATATAGTCTCATCATATTATTTGAAATTAAGCATATAATTTATTTTATATATATAATTTATTTTTACATAGACATGGGTATTTTAGGTCAGATTAGGGAAGCAGCTACCCCTAGGGGTGTTCACCGGTCCAAAACCGAACCAAAACCGGAATTGATATATGATATGGACCAAAGACCGGACCGGACCAGAAAATTCCGGATTTGGACCGGTTTAGTAAAAAATTAATTAATTTTAATTACACTGTGAAATTAAAATAATTTTATTTATATATTAAATAAGATGCATATAAATGTTATAATAAAAACAAAACTTTTTACTGAAAAATTACCAAATTGGTCCATTCCGATCCGGACCGAAATTTTTTAGTTTGGATCGGATCGGATCGAAAATCGAAATCTCATAGACCGAAAATCAAACCGGAATCCTTCGGTCCGGACCGATTCGATCCATTCCAATCCGGGTGGGAATTATTTTTCGGTTCAAACCGGGTTTTGTACATCTAGCCGCCCCACTGCTGTTATAGCTTGCAGCTTTCCAAGTTACCTCCAACACGCTTAAATATTGCAGATGCGAGTACGCGTGAGAGTCAACAGTAAGCGATTATGGCGACAGATGGCTTCGTTTCTATGATATAAATATTCTTACACAAAACCTAAGAAATTGATTCATCAATATAATTTTGTTGTTTTGTGGTTGACATAGAAATAATATTACATAAATGAATTGATGAATGGAAGTGCCTCCGTAGTTTAAAGTTAGGAATGTCGCACCAGTGTTATTGCACTAAAGTTTTATTTAAATAAGGGAAAAATATTAAAAGGGTCTTCAAACTATAGTCATTTATCCAATTATAACAAGAACTATTTAAATGTTTAAAAATGGTAAAAAAAATATTTTTTGGACTTATGTTTTAAATTAAAATTTATAGCTGCATTCTTTAACTAATAATACTGTATGACTTATATTTTTATGCTAAACTTATATTATTTTATCATCAAATTAAATAATATCATTTTATTTACACAAAGTAACTCATAAACTTCATATTAAACCAACTCTAATGCTGAACAAATTTGATAAGATCAATTATATTTAATGTATCAAATTCAATGTAATATTTTAAATTAGTAGAAAATTTTTTGTACCCTTTTCAGATATTTAGATAATTCTGATCTCAATTGGGTAAATAAAAATATTTTAGAGTCTCATTTAGGATTTTTCCCTTTCAATAATTTATGAGCTCAGTAAATGATGCTTTTTGTGATATTAATGTGTACACGAGTGTGCCCACAAGGGTTGTTAGCTCTGAATTTCAATATTTTTCTTCCGATTAAATGTTTATAGATTGACTTCAATAGATCAATGATTTGAAAAAGTTCTCTTTTTTTTAACAAAAATAAATATATCTTTTATCACATTGTTAACGGATTCAAAACAAGTATTACAAAATTATAATTGGGTAATGTACTTCGCCGAGCTAGGTTGGGGTTGTGCTTGCGACTATCTAGTTGTGGCGGTGATCTAGTGTGGTTCAAAAACACTGTCCAAAATATAATTAGTCCTAATTGGATCTAACTAGATCTCCACGTTTGGTGGGGTTGGATTGGATTATATATATATTTTTTATGGCATAGTGGCATGATAATATAAAGTAAAAAGACTCTTTGGATCAAATGCTTATTCTCCCATGCGATACGACCGGCCGCGGCACATGCCATGATTTGCATTTTCAAAGTTCACAGACTAGTATTTTTCACGACCTGCACCATCAGTTTTACACAGGGGCGGGCGGAGCTAGCAGGGGGCACTGGGTCGGCCATCCTTCCGAATTCCATCTAAAATATTTATATCTATGTAAAAAATAAAAATAAAAAATATATATATATATAAAAAAGATAAATTTACATACTTAATTTCAACTAAATTTTTAATTTTGCTCCCCTCCAAATTCTACTAAAATTTTGGTTATGTAATTTTATCCCTCCGAAAAAAAACATTATGGATACTGATTTTACATTACATGCAAGGATAGTCAAGGACACAATTAAACTTTATTCATAATTAAATTTTTTTATTTTTTATTATATATTTATCACATGGTTCAGGAACATATAGTCATTTCATGATATATTTGGAATTTGGATGCACACTTGAATAGAAGCCTTTCTGAATAAACATCCATATAAAGGCCCAGTCCAGGAGTTTTAAGGGCTGAGCGAGGGATATCAAAAGGGCTCCATCAAAAAAAAAAAAAACAATCATATATAAAAATGAAAAAATTGCATATACTCATGATATATAATCGAAACTATTAAAAACACTATTTTGTAAGGTTTTCAAGTTTTAAACTTTAAGATTTGAGGATTTCATTCATCAAATATCATAAAATCACCGTTGATCAAGTACATCAAACAGTTCGTATTTGTCCCTCAACAAACACAACCCCATATATAACACATTTTTTCTCAAGCTCTGTATAAATACAATCTCATTTTCAGTCTCTACTACCATTTCATTTATCTCTCTACTTTTTTCCAACTTCTTATACAAAACACAACCTCATTTAAATTTTTTCTCTTCATTTTCTTCTTACATAAATACAATTCTCATTTATCTTCAAACTCTTTTTCTTACTTGAAACTAATTTATTGATCATTAAAAATAACTCAAAAAACCGAATCCACTACGCCATAAACCTTCTCATGTGTTAAAATAAAAAAAATCAATAACTAATTTATTAATAGTTATTATTATTAAAGTAAAATTATATTCTAAACAGAATTAGTTTTTTTTATGAATATAATTTTTAATATAAGTATTCAATATTTAATATTGATTTTTAAATTTTAATATTTGAATTCAAAATTTAAATTTTGATAAAAAATACATTTTTCTAATATCTTGGCCTAAATGTGGCCCTAAAATGGCAAGAAACTAGTGGGGAAATCATTTTTAACCGCCAAATGGCTAAAAATTTAAATTAGTCAAAAGTGGTCACAAATTTGTCGAAAAATAATTTTAGCTATAAATTAGCCACAAAGTGGCCGAAAACTTGATTTGGCCTAAACATGCCCGAAAAGTGGATGAAAAGTGATGGTATAATTATTCGAAAGCTTATTGAGGGGGTCTTTACTTTGTGATCCTTAAAATTCTACAAAGTCATGAGAATCGTAAGTATCTTTGTGGAAACATTCATCACTCTTGCTAGGCCCTTGCATGCTTTTCTAAGATTATACATGATCTTGTTTGATCATAATCTTAGTGTTATACTATGACTCCAAGCATCAAAATAAGCACCTACCATGTCTAAGATGACTCTACAAAAAATAATAGGCATGTCAATGTCCTCTTCCATATCCGGAATCATGAAGTCATGATGAATTAAATATTCTCCTATTTTAATTACCACATCCTCTATGGTACCTCAAGAAAAACCTAGGTTTCCTCTCAGCAAAGCGAATTGATATGAGTTTATTTGTAGGTTTTTATTTGCAACTTATGAAATAGAGAGTATGGCATCAGAGTGATGCTAGAAACTAATTACATAAATAATTATAAATAGTAACATTATTTGTGATGCATGAAATTTTTAACTCTCTCTGATCCTTTAGCTTCTTTGGTATTTCATTCTGAATCACTGAGTTACATTCTAAACTTAAAATCACTCTTTCTTGTTCTTCAATTCATCTCTTATTTGTGATGAAGCCTTAAAAAAAATTTCATAGGATGATACCTGTGTCAATATGTCAGTAAAGGGCACAGTAAAATATAATTTTTGACTATCTTTACAAACTTGTTGAACTATTTGTCTCAGGTGTCAAGGATAAGACATTTTTTGAACATAGACTGGAGGTGCTACATGATTGTCGTCTTTGGATTATCCATTGGTATTGCAACCTATTGATCTTGGGTCTGACCATTATCTTTCTTATTGATTGTGGGTGCGGGTACCTCCTTGTTAATTTTCTTCCCACTATGGGGTGTGACTACATTATAAAGAAAATATCCTCCAATTGTTTCATATGCACCAACATTATCATCCTTCATAGGTTCCTCCACATATGTATGGTTGCAATGCTCTGTCATATGTGATTTAGGTTTTGAATGTAGAGTGCCGAATTGTCTTGGTGCGACATTAGCCTATTGTGCTACTTGTGACTCAGTAATTTAAATCTTGATCTTCATTTGTTGGATCTCAGTGCTTACAATGCACCATTTTTTGTCTATTTCTATTTAAACGCTCATTGATGTTTGTCAACGTTTTGTCATTATGTTGCATTAATTTTGAAAAATCAAACAGTTGAGTCTCCAAATCATATTTCTGAGATTTTTAAGATTGTTGTTGTCATTCTGCATGTCGTCCACTGTGTCCTGATTTGTATGTCTGAAATTGTGACTTAGGCTCATAACCTTGAGGAATAGGCTTTATGGTCAAGTAGGAGAAATTTAGATCGTTCCTATTATTGAGCGAATAAGTCGGATTGTAGCGGTTCCTCTACCCATAACCTCTTTGGTTTCTCCCACCTGTGTAATTCACTTTCGCCTTATGTATGAAGTTGATATGTTGAAACGGGCAATTTAAAACGTTTGGTCATGTACCTCGCATCCCACAAGGAGTAAAAGTAGAAGCATGATTCACTTAATGCATATTCATCCCATTGAGCATCTTGGCTCATGAGCATCTAAAGCTGCTATCACCTAAAAAATCACGAACACAAAGTGAGACGAAAAGGAATTATGAAAAGAAAATAAAACAAAAAACAATTTAGGGTTAAATAAACAAAAACTAAGTTTAAAGTTCACGACAATTAAACCATTGCTCCCCAGCAACAGTGCCATGACAAATATATTCTCTTCCCCTATATGTTTGTTAATATTATGTTTCAGGGATTAGTTGTTGTTAAATGACTTCGGTAAGATTGAGTCATCCGCAAAGAAGTAAGTAAGGCTTGTCAGATGTACTAATATCCTAGTTAAAGAATATTAATTCCTAGTCAATTGATTACAAACTAAATTAATGTCATTTGGAAAAACAAAAGCAGAGAAAACGGTTTTTTTTTAATAGATGGAAGTATCCTAGGATTATTACTTCGGCTAAGTTGTATGCAAGTTCTCATGTTATCCTTGTAGTACAAATAATCATTCACAATATAACATTCAATTTTAATAAATCAACATAACCATTGAATAATTTACTAATAATTTGACATCCAGGTGTTCTTACGCAGAAATTTATTGACTATAATTGATTCTGTATTGTATTGTTTCCTAATTCTAGTCTTTATAGATCACAAATACTTGTCAAATGGTGATTATACTAATATTTCATGAACATGCAGTCAAGTCATAGGATAAACAAATTACTCAGTACTGTTAGGAAAGCTCCCAATTCTAGTATTTGATTGACTAGGAATATTAACTACAACTAGATAAATTATCCAACACATCCCGATTTTAGTCCTTATGGATTTAAATACTCTATCCTTGATTGTAGCAACGTAAATCCTAAATTTGATTCCTCTAGCATGCATAATACACTTTGAAATACTATGCATGACAATTCGTTAGATAAGAGGTGTAAGATCAGTAAAATAATTAATCATACACTTGACTTGCATAAATATATTCAAAGAGACATAAACAACAATGAATGAAAATATACTTAATTAATTAACATGGTAGGAGTCTACAACAATCTAGGATCTATAGGATCCTAGAATAGGGAATCTACTCACCACGCATCATTACCATACAATCACAAAAAGTATTATTAAAGTAAAACTAGAGTTGTAAAGAATGCTTATTTTTGCAGTGATCCAACTCTGAGCGACAGAATCCCTCTCTTATTCTTGTGGGTAGAAGATGTAAAAAATGAGTCTTATATTAGCTATATATAGCTGATTTGTCATCTTGTATTTTTCCAATAAAATTTTACAACCTTCAGAAGATTATGATTGCCGAAAGAGGCATGTGAAGGATAAAATTCAAAACTGCTCGAATAAGCCCTTTTAGTGCAGGACACGTGTCAGAATGATCTGAATCATGCTGGCTTGACTTGGCATGAGATGAGTCTTGCTTCTTGTTGTCTTCCATCAGTAGACACGATTCAGATATGCTTGCTGTTTCTTGAGTACGATCTGATTCATGCTTGTTGTTGTCTTGCAGTCATAAACATGACTTAGGTCATGTTATTTTTCTGTAGATGAAAGCTTGAGCTACAAGCACGATCTGGGTTGAGCCACACTTCCAAATATTACATTTTGGTCCATGACGCTTCTTTTCTTACGGATCAACCTTGAAGTTGGGTTTTATTTAACTTTGGCCCGCTTTACAAATTTTTAGTCTCCTTTTACATGTGAGGCCACTTTACTTCATATTTCACCTAAAAGAGATAAAATCAATTATAAATCATCCATAATTAATTAAAAACGACTCAAATATCCTAAATATAGATACCTAAAATTGGATAAAGTATTAGCTTATCAATATTATTAGTTTAGAAGTGACATTGTAAATTTTATTTTACAAAATTAGTCTAATTTTTTGCACATTTTTTGTCAGTTAATATAATTTGGATCATAATTAACTAAGTGGTGATAATGTAGAATCCTTGTTACACTAGTCTATCAATGCATTCAAGTTTAATTTAAGAACCATTTTAGATACATTTTTTTTAAATTATTAAATTTCAACATTCTAAAGTTCTTCTTGAACTTCACTAAAGTTCATAATGAGTTTTTTTTTATTTCAAAGTTAATTCCAATGTGCTAAATATTTTTGCTGAACTTTTACTATAGTCGAGGATGAACTTTAGACTTCATTTTAATGTTCAAAATGTACTATGTACAAAGTTTAGAATGACTAATATTCATCCTGAATTGTAGTAAAGTTTAGAAAGAACTTTAGAACATTGACTTTATAAACTATCATTAAAAAATCAAAAAATAATCTTAAATGGAACAATATATTTTTCTGAATTATTTTGAAATTTGATTTTAAAATAAATATTAATATAACAAGAACTAATGAGTTCAAATAAGAAGAGAAAATGCGCAAGTGTGGAAGGAATAGTGAGTGAGATGCGTGACAACAATTTAATGACTTTTGAGTGTAAATAGTCGGATACACGCCAATTTTTCTATCAGTACAGCATTAAGTGCAAATGACAAACTTTGACTGTGTCTACCACGATGGATATTACCAGTTGGGAGTTGCCACGTACCGTATTGAAAAATCAAAATTACACATGACGATTTATTATTGGTTTAAAATTTTTTTTTATTTTTCAACACGCCACGTGACGACTCTCCACTGATGATATCCACCGTCACTAGGTGAACACATTCCATCCAAAAATTTATCAATGAGGTAAAAGCCTCTAAAGTTGGAAAACTTGACATTAATCAAAGAGAACTTAACGTCGCCAGGTCAGAAGTAACGCAATAAAAAATGTGAATTATTAAGAACAGAGGAGCTTGACCCGTCAGAGGCTCATAAACACTAATTTTTATATAGCAAATATGACTATTTCACAATTTTTAGCTTTAGTATGGATACCATTAATAAGAATTCGTCATGTGACACGTTGAAAAATCAAAATAATACGTGATGATTTATAATTGGTTAAATTTTTTTTTTTACTTTTCAATGCGATACGTGTCTAATTTTTATTGAATCGCCGTGATGAACACAGTCCACCCAAAAATGAATCATTTAGCCTTACATTTTTATGACGCTACAACCATTTCACTTCATTTCTCATCCACGCGCTTCTGCGTCCCCGTTTCGTAAAAATTACTCGTCTTACCAAAAATAAAAAACATTAAACTTTACGCTATAACTCTATAATGAATGCTCCACTAGCTTTTTATTAATTCCAATTACATGCAACTTTAAATAAAATTTTCACAAAACCATCACTATATAAACACCTCATACTTGAGTGTGTATACTTGCTGAATGGGAGCATCACCTTTTAAGAATATGGCAGAGAATCATTTCAATTTATTCTCCATTCTTTTGTTTACTGCCAGTGTCCATTTCGTTCTTGCCACCGGCTTCTCCTCCACTTCGTCAGCTGCCCCCCTCGTCCCAGCCTCCGCCTCCTCCGTCTGCAAATCCACACCCGACCCGACCTACTGCAAATCCATCCTGCCCAACACCCGAAATGGCAACGTCTACTCCTACGGCCGCTTCTCCGTCCGGAAAGCCATCTCCCAAGCCCGCAAGTTCTACGCACTGATCAACAAATATCTCTCCAAAAAGTCCAAACTCTCTCTTCCTGCGGTCCGAGCTTTGGAAGATTGCCGCTTCCTCGCCGGACTCAACCTGGATTTTCTAAGCTCCTCCTTCCGAACCGTCAACTCCTCTGCCAACGCCACGCTACCAGAAACAGAAGCCGACGACGTCCAGACGCTGCTCTCCGCCATCTTAACCAACATCCAGACGTGCTACGACGGAATAAACTCGACGGCTTCAGCCTGGCAGATCAAAAACGGAATCGCCATGCCACTCAAGAACGACACGAAGCTCTTCAGCGTCTCGCTCGCTCTGTTTACAAAAGGGTGGGTGCCAAAGAGGATGAGGGGGAAGAAGAGAGGCGCCGCAAAGCATAGAAAAGCACCCAATATTATTGCGAGTGACGGCACACTGTCTGTGAAAATGTCCACACGCAACAAGATGCTTTACAGAGCCACGTGGAACAGGAACCTGCGGAGGACCCGGCAACAACAAAAGATGAATAGAAAGCTGCTGCAGACAGACGGTGGAGATGGTGAGCTTTTGGTGAGTGATATGGTGGTGGTGAGTCTAGATGGAACTGGAAACTTCACCACCATCAATGACGCCATCAATATTGCTCCCAATAAAAGTCTCGGCCAAGATGGATATTTTCTCATTTACGTGACCGCCGGAGTTTATGAGGAGTATGTTTCCATCCCCATGAACAAAAGATATCTCATGATGATTGGTGACGGTATTAACCAGACGATCATCACCGGGAATCACAGCGTTGTCGATGGCTGGACCACCTTCAACTCCGCCACATTCGGTAACCAAACAATCATCAGCCTCTGCTTATTTCTCTGGTATATAATCGAAATAACTGAACTTTTTCTGTTTTGGGCATCAGCTGTGGTGTCCTTAAACTTCATCATGGTGGGCATAACAATCCGCAACACGGCGGGAGCAGCCAAGCATCAAGCGGTGGCGCTAAGGAACGGCGCAGATCTATCGACGTTTTACATGTGCAGCTTCGAGGGGTATCAGGACACACTGTACGCCCATTCTTTACGACAGTATTATAGAGAATGCGACGTGTATGGCACAGTAGACTTCATTTTCGGGAACGCTGCGGTGGTGCTCCAAGACTGTAACTTGTATCCTCGTCGACCCATGCCCGGCCAGTTCAACGCGATAACAGCCCAGGGCAGGACCGATCCGAACCAAAACACAGGCACGACCATACACAGCTGCACCATCAGGGCGGCAGATGATCTGGCCTCAAGCAACAAGACTGTCAAGACGTATTTAGGACGGCCGTGGAAGGAGTACTCCAGGACCGTCTACATGCAAAGTTACATGGATGATAAGCTGATTGATCCGACCGGCTGGAGCAAGTGGGATGGTGACTTTGCTTTGAATACCTCGTACTACGCCGAGTTCAACAATTCTGGTCCGGGTTCCAACACCACTCGACGCGTTACCTGGCCAGGCTACCATGTGATCAGAAACGCGACAGATGTTGCTAACTTCACGGTGTCAGCCTTCTTGCTGGGGGATGACTGGCTGCCCCAGACTGGAGTGCCGTACGATGGAGGCTTACTATAAATAAACTAAACCCCAACAGGATGAAATGAAAGTTATCAAAATAGTAAACACTCTGACGTATAACATTGTTTAATTGATGGTTGTTAAATGTTCAATAAATATTGTAATGTAGTTCAATCGAGATTTGGGTTGAGTCGAATTGTGGCAGTGATCTACTGGGGTTCAATTAATATACTTAAATATGAATGAGCAGCCACACGAATCAATGGAATGCTCATACAGGCCACTAGTTGGTAATTGGATCTAACTAGATCTCCACCTTTGGTGGGGTTGGATTAGGTTTTTCTATAACTTAGTAGCATGCATTATATTATAATGCGAAACGACTTTTTGGATCAAAGTGCTTGTTCGTTCTCCCATGCGACATGGCCGGCCGAGGCACATGCCATGATTTGCATTCTCAAGCTCACAGAATAATATGCGGACGACCTGCACCATCAGATTCGCACCTAACACAAGTGATACATGCCAGGAGTCGGGCACAGTTGATTTTACTTTACAGAGAATTACCAACTGGATTAGCTAGGGTTATCTCTAGAGAAGAAATTTAAATTTTAGTCTTGTAGATAAGAGTTCCAAAAGTTCTTATATATAAGCCAATTCTCAATCAGGGTTGGCAGCTCCGGTGGTGTTGGTGGAGGATAGTAAGTGGAGCCCGTGCACAACTGAACTAGGGGAGAAGGAGCCGTGATGAAACGACGCAGCTTGGAGGAAGCTCACTTAAGTAAAGCGTTGTCGCTTCTAGTTTGAATAGAGCCTCAGTCCTGCTTTGTTAGAACAGTGTCGTTTCTCTCGTGTAGCTTTCCTCTTCTGCTTTCTTCTCTTATATAAGTATTCCTCCTTCTTCTCATATGCTTGTAAGCTCGGTTCATCAATGAAGATAGAGTTTATTTATGCCTGAATGTGTATTTTCTGTCATGGTATCAGAGCTAGGTTCATGGTAATCGGAATCTGATAGTTGATGTTGCTCCAATAACATTTTTGAACTGTTCTTATTGATTTTAAAGTTGTGTGGCGCCTGTGTGTACTGCATCTTGTTATTGAAATCGCTAAGACATCGATGATTCTCAAAAATTGCTCTTGCTGTGATTGTTTTACTTATTGAAATGGTGAATGTTGAAGAATTTGTGGATAATTCTATGGAGGCTAGTCCTCTAGTTGAAACTCATGCTAAGACTACAGATAAGATTGCAACTGAAAATTTGATTAATAGTCGTCATCCATATTATATCAAAGCCTGTGAGTACTCTGGCATGAAGATAACAACAGTGGTTCTTATTGGAATTGAGAACTATCATAAGTGGAAAAGAGGGCTGACAATAGCCTTATCCACTAGAAACAAATTAGGTTTTGTATATGGAATGGTTGAAAAGCCTAGTGTTAAATTTGAGCTATGGTTCGATTACAATTGTTGCAAGGAAACCGTAGTTGTCTGGATCTGTAACTCACTATCACTAGAAATTGCCAGGACAGTGTTATTACTGACAGAACCAAATGAGATGTGACATACTCTAAGTGTAAGATTCGGTGAGAAAAATGTTATAAAAAATTTCAGTTAAAAAGTGAGTTGTTTAATACAAAATAAGGTACGTACAGTGTCTGTTTCTGAATACTATGCTAAACAGAAAGACCTCCAAGCTACTGTGAAGAACTTGGTCACAATCAGATTTTGTACTAGCTAGCAACAGTGAGTGTCTAAGACATTTAGATGAACAACAAGAAGAATAAAATTGATGTAATGCTTTTTTTTAATGGGATTGAATCCATAATATCAACATGTCAAGAGCAATGTGCTGATGCCTAGGTTTGAAGAAGTCTTTGCTATGGTTATATAGGAAGAAAGTTAGAGGCATTTATCAAATCATATTGAAGGAGAAGCAATAGTTTTGTACTCCACAACCTATTTATCATACCAAAAAAAATGGAGGTACTGAGTGCACCTATTGTAAGAAGAATATGGGACAATGAATACCAATGCTACAAGTTAATTGGTTATCTGAAGGCCGCAAATTTTACAGATCCCCCACTGAGCGACAATTAGTAAATTACGTGAAGAAATTTGCACAAGTGCCTGTAGTTCAAGTGAAGCTGCATGTCAAGTTTCAAGTTTTGTCTCATCTCAATCATCTTTTAAAATTGGAAAAGAGTATCAACTATCCCATTATCAACTTTAAAAACTGTTCAAAATGATGAACTCGAGCAACTCTACATCTAACTCTGAGATTCTAATTAATACAGTTGCAGGTAAGTCCCAATATAAATCAACTGTTGGTGCCAATAAGGTATGGATCATTAACTCAGGAGCCAGTCATCATATAACCTCACAGTTTGATATCCTAGTTCATTCTAAACAATATACTTCTTTCATTTAGCTACTAAATGAAAATTCTACCTTAGTCACCCATGTTAGTTCTGTTCAATTTTTTTCATCCATCATCTTACACAATGTCCTTTATGCTCCATCTTTTTATTTAACCTTTTATTAGCATGCAACTTACTTATAATTCCGCATGCACAGTTTCATTCACTCATTGAGCCTGTTTCTTATAAGACCATGTATTGAATAATAAGCTTTTGATTGGTAAATAACTACAGGAGTTATATTAGTCAGTGTATCCAATAAAACCTCACATCTTCACTGTTACTATTTCTGATACTCCCTCCACTGGTATATCTTCTCCTTCAAACTTGTGGCATCTTAGACTGGGCCACTCATCCTATCGAATTCTACAACATATTTCTTAGACCATGAATTTCATTACTTTACAAAACAAATTGTGTCATATATTTCAAATAGCTAAGCAAAAGAAACTTTCCTTCCCTGTTAGTACTTCCACTATTTCAAAAGTTTCTGAACTTCTTCATTGTGATGTTTGGGGACCTTATAAACATCTTACATATAATGGATATAGATATTTTCTTACAATATTCAATGATTTTAGAAAGTGTACCTGGATTTACTTACTCCAGTAGAAATATGAAGTTTTTATAATTTTTTACAGATTTCATGCTTATGTTAAAAATCATTTTGATGCTACCATTAAAACTCTGAGGAGTGACAATGGAACCTAATTTATAAATGTTATTTTTCAAAATTTTCTTGCTGATAATGACATTCTTCACCAAACCAATTGTGTTGAGACTCCTAACAAAATGGTAAGGTGGAAAGAAAGCATCAACATATCCTAGCTCTTGCTAAATCACTAAGATTCCAAGCAAACTTGCCCTGTAAATTTTGAGAAGAATTTGTTTTACATGCTACTTATATTATTAATAGACTTCTAGCCAAATCTCTCCATTTTAAGATACCTTTAGAGGTTTTAACAGGTACTGAACAAAATTACCAACACTTCAAAGTCTTTGATTTTTTTTCACCTCCTGAAATCACGGTGTCAATAATGTCAAAAACAATTCACAACTGGTAAGTCCGAGGTCGAACATAAGGAGCTATGGCTTCCCCAAGTGATTTGGAGTATTATTAATTCTTAAACATGCAAATGTATAAGTTGTTTTACTTACATTGTGGTTTTATTAGCATAAGTAGTCTCACTCGGCTCTTACAACAATATCTAGCTCGTGGGCCTTTCTCAGATGCGACTAACAACTACAATACTTTCCGGTGTTGATTCTTTCCGCAACACCACTCAGAAGGGTGAGGCACTTAACTTTCTGGACACGTATAAAAGTATTGTCGGAATCCCATTCTTCCCTTCCCGGTAAATTCTGATCCACCCCTTCAGTTAACAATCTGAATGACTGCAACCATGATAGAAAATAAGGAAACTCCAATCTTCACCTTTAATGGCTTATTTTTAATAGCATGGGGGACAGGATTATCCCGAATTGACTCACCACTCAAATTCTTTGACAACCTCTGATTCTCACTAGTTACTATCAATTCTATTGACTACAGCTGAGTCATACTCTTAATCCCTTCTAATTCTCACTTATTTTAGGGATAAAACCCAAAAGGGCCCCTGAACTACCACCACTTACCCAATTGCGGTCAGAACTACCACGATTTCCAAAAAGGGTGCGATGAAAAAAAAATGGACTGATTTTCTAAAATAAAATTTACCATTACATTCCTGACCTAATATTATTACAAGACTTAGATTTGTGTGCGAAAATTATGTCGTTTGGTTATCAAAATAAATTATATCATTTTACGCACATAAAGAAAACGACGTCTTTTGATAACCAAATGAATTAATTTTTGCAGACAAATTTAAGTCTTGTAATAATATTAGGTTTGGAATGTAATGGTAAATTTTAATTTAGAAAATCAGTCCATTTTTTTTTCATTGCACCCTTTTTGGAAATCATGGTAGTTCTGACCGCAATTGGGTAAGCGGTGGTAGTTCAGGGACCCTTTTGGGTTTTTCCCCTTTTTTTTATTAAGAGCATGACCACATATGATGATAGAGCCTGTGACCTTCTATCATACATCTAATATGCTCATTGTTCTAACATGCTAATCCTAATACAAGGCATGCTAATATGTTAAATAAAGAGACTACATAGAAAAGAGTAACAAGAAAATAACTTTATAAGTAAAACATTATAAGAGTAAGAATTCAGTACTTTGGAATCTGTAGATCCATGGCAACTAAAGGCTGCAACTCGCTCATAGTCTGGTGGAAGTCATGAGGATTTCTTCTGCAACAGATAAAAAAAACTACAAATGTAGAGAGAGGAGGAGAGAGAGATGATATTGTTTTGGTGTGTCTTCCTTCCCACTTGATTTATTATCTTAGGTGTATGGAGAGCTCTATTTGTATAGCAAGGTTTCAGTAAGAAAGGAAAGGGGAAAAGACCATTGAAGGAGGTAGAATTCTCTCCTTAAATCCTCCATTCAATACCTCTTGTAACTCCTTAATCGACCAGGTAAGATCAAGAGAAAAGGGTTACTCATCCGTGTAAGCCTTACTCAGCTAAGTAAGACCAAGTGTATCTACTTACTCGATCGAGTAAGAGCAATAAATGTCTTACTCAATCGTGTAAGACCTAGGCTAATTACTCACTCGACCATGTGAGAGCATTAAATGCCTTAAACGGTCATGTAAGATTCTTTTTATTTTGGTTATTCGGTCGTGTGTAGTGCGAAAATGCACATTATATGACTATTTTGAATTTTACTTCATGAGTATTACACGGTTGAGTGACGTTTAGGTCTGATAAAGGTATGTCCTTGGGAATCTACTCGACCGAGTAGATGCTGGCTTCTTTCTAAATCTTAATTGTTTTTGCTTTTTAACCCAAATTGCTTTCTTTTCACTCCAAGCACCATTTTTTGGACTTTTCCCCAAACAAATATAAAAACACCAAAATAGTGGTAAATGGTTCAGAGACGATCCAAATCATTAAGAAATAGATTCTTAAAATGAATGTATTTTTTATGAATCACTACCATTCATTAAGAAAACCATAGCGCAATCGAAGAGAATATGAGATTGTGGTCAAGCACCATGTATACATGAAACTGAAAGAATCTTCCTCTCCTCAATGACGTTTTTTAGAGAAAGCTAAACACTTTTAAGGAAATGACGTGCACGGAAGGCGAGGTGGGATTGCCTTGTCTCACCCCGTTAAAAGACCTAAAATAATCCTAGGCTTCCTATCATGTGTGATTGAATAACGACAGCTACAGAGTACCCTATAAATCAAAATGCACCAAACTATACTGAACCCAAAGCTTTTGAGCACTGATAGAATAAAGAGAAAATCCCAAAATGGACCATGAACTATCACCATTTACTCAATTGCGGTCCGAACTATCACGATTTCCAAAAAGAGTGTGATGAAAATAAGTTGGACTGATTTTTAAAATAAAATTTACCATTACACTCCTAAACTAATATTATTATAAGACTTAAATTTGTGTGTAAAAATTACGTCATTTGGTTATCAAAATAAATGATATCGTTTTTAGACGCATAAACAAAATGATGTCTATTCTCACTGAAACATCCATAATTATCAACAAATTTAATAAGAATAATTATATTTAAGAAACCAAACAAATTGATCTCAAGCATCATCTGAAATTAGTCTAATTTTTTTCATTGCACTCTTTTTGGAAATCATGGTATTTCGGATCACAATTGGGCAAGTGGTGGTAGTTCGAGGCCCCTTTTGGATTTTTACCCTAGAATAAAAAGACATGAAAGGCGAACATAGGCCTTCAACATATCAACTTTGATTAATGTTCCCGCCCCATTTTTTATTTATGTCACACACCATATTACGAGCAACGGGCATGTTTTCATAAATATTCCTTCCTTAGACAAGAACCACCTGTCTTGAGCTTATGAGATGAGGAAAGAGGATGCTAAGGCAACTGTTAAGGAGCACTAAGATCACCTTATGAATAACGTTGCAAACACTCATTAGATTGAAATCCCCTGGCGTAGTGGGATTTTATGGCTTTGTAAGAAGCATGATGAATGTTGAAGTAACTGAAGTAGGCAATTAAATGCCCAATGTAAAGAACCATTGCATTGTATCTTGAAGATTTTTCACAGTAATGTTCTGGCAATGGTGGTAAAATAATTGGTAAACTTGTTCGATTATAGTGCACTGGATGTGCCAATATTCTAAACAACCTCCTTAAGATCCTCTAAAGTTGGCATACTAGAAAGCTAAGCACTAGCCTCCTACATGATGACATTTGAAATAAGACTAAGGATATAGTCATCTATTGGACCAGTTGGAAGACAAAAGAGGTCCTCACAATGTTACATTGCCAATGACACCACGATCACCGATCCATGAACCATCAGGCAATTGAAAATAAACCTTTACTTTGGCTATTGAACCTTCATGGTCATGTTAAACATCTAGATATTACAATCCCCTTTATGTGCCCATCTCACTCTACTCTTCTTTCAAGTAAGGCATTGTGTTGACAAAGTTTGGTAGCTGCTTCATTTCCCTCTGGCCATTATGTCATGAGGCTAGTATCGATAATAGTTAATTCTTTCTAGAGGGCTTCCATTTGATGATTGGTATCTCCAAAACTTGGCCAATTTCATGCCCTCAGAGGGACTCATAACTTCTTCAGGTTAAGAGTATAATTTGTCATGTAGTTCTGATGAGCACCATGACATTATAACTGGTTCACCACGTTCATGAAGCTATGCTTTCTTTTTTAGCATAAGATGAAATTTAAAAAAAAGACTTGCAAGCTTGTCGACAGAGCATACTAGGAAGCATAGATGCTGCATAACCATTCAAGAGAACTCTATTTAACCTCTTATAGACTCTCCTTAAACCTTGGTTTCTATTGAATAAGGATAAATGGTTGCCTTACACTCTAATATTTACCAGACTCAGCATGCCACAATAAAGTCAATATTTCTTTCAAACTGATGCCATTAGGTAGCTTGCCTCCCCCTTTCTTTCAAACTGATGTCATCATGTAGCTTGTCTCCCCCTTTCTTTGATAAGTCAATAATGACATTGAAGTCCTCCATCAATAACCAAAGATGAGTCAGCTGAAAATCATAGTTTAACAACTCTACCCATGGCTTGGTGTTCGCCTACCTTAAAATCAGTGTATAGATACTATTGGAAATTTGGACATGCAGTATGGCTGATATATACCTATAGCATATAAGTAGAGCACATGCGACTAGTACTAAACATGATGTATACATGGTAGTACAATCAAAATTGACATAAATGAAAAAAAATTATTTCACAAACCGAATCACTAGAAACTAATTTGCCTTAGAGGAAATAATCCATGTAAACAATATGCCCGGGTTACTGCCAAAATCCTCCCTTTACTGCATAGCACTTTGTACTTTCGTGAGGACTTGAAAGAGGAGGGGGAGAAGAGCTATGTTGCTCACTGAATGGTATTTTGCAATGCTACTGCAGGTGGCTGTATTTATAGTACAGGAGAAGAGAGAAGTGTTGCACAACTCCCTCCTCTCTATCTCCACTACCATGGGCGCAACTCCCCAGAAAATGTCATAACTGTAGCTCCACTATCTTCACCACTCCGCTAGTGCTCATACTGCTGACTAATCTGTTACAACTGTGTCTCCTCTCTTGGACTGAACTGGCAGAATATGAAATAGAGAAATGACGTGAAGAACATGGAGCGGGTTGTAGTCATTAAACTGGGCTTCACTAATGGGCCTCTTCCTAAAAAGAAAAGGCTCAGCCCACGCTAGCACCGTGCACGCGCCCGTACTCAGCCGACAACGATGGTGGTGCACGCGTTTGGTTTTCTTATTCCCCTCTAATATTATTTTGCCTTTTTACCTTACTTGGAAGCAAAATAATATATAAGCTACATTAAATATACTTTTCTATATAATGTGGGATAATTAATGCACGTCTATCTATGTATCTCTTACTTTCATACAAAACATTATCTATGGATTTCATGAAATTAATTCACTTCCAAAGATAATTATAACCATTACTATAATTGATACGCTTAACCTAACTCGCTTTACGTCTATCTACTAATCTTTGAAATTGTGGTAAGATTGTCACAATGTACAGTGATTGGTGGAACTAGTCTACTAAAAAAAGGAATATCAAGCATGAGTCTGTATATCCGTTCATCTTCCATCCTTGTAGTATTCAAGGAACATAACTCAGCGTAAAATGTTAAGCAAGTTATCAAAGTTTATTTAGAAGACTACCATGCATCTGTGCCTCTAACCTAATATGAGTAAACACATATTTTGTGCATTTATTGCAGCCAGAAATCATGGCTATCCAATTTGCATCACTCTATCCCTCTAGTATATTACAAAATTGCTCGTACTGCAGTCCAAGAGATATAGTTCCCTTCAAGTAACATTGTATCATGTCTGAAACCGTCTGGTGAGTTTTATCTGGACAGCTTGTGTATCTTGCTAATTTAGAGACTGCAAATGATATGTCAGGTTTTGTACCATCAGTAACGTACTCCAAACTCTCAATCATGTAATAATATCTCAGTTGACATGCAGGGTCTCGACTTCTATTTTTTTTAAAATGCATGACAAGATTATTGGGAGTTTTATTAGATTTAGCATTTTGATAGCCATACGTTTCAAGCATATTTTCTCAATATAGTGTGATTGAGAAATTTTTATCCCACTTATTGATCAAGGCAACTTAAGCCCAAGTATCACAGTTCTCTCATATCCTTAATATCAAACTTATGATGTACGTATAATTGGATTCAGTTATAATCTGTAGATTAGAACCAAACAGAAGGATGTCATCCCATATAAGTATAATATTATATATGCATCATCCTTAATCTTGTGATAAACACAATTATCACTCTCACTCACAATGAAGTCAAATGACAATATAGTTACATAAAACCTTTTCAAACCATTATTTGGGACCTTGCTTTGATCCATTTAATGATTTGACAAGCTTACAAATCTTATTTTTATTTTTTGATGCTACAAATCCCTCAGCTTGATCTATATAAATTTTCTTCTTCAAGATCTCCATGAATAAATGCAGTTTCACATCCATATAATGGATAGTGAAACCAAGTATAGAAGATAGTGCAATATGCACTCGGATTGCAGTCAGTCTAGTAATATGGGAATATGTATCAAAATAGTCTATTCTTTTCTTTTGTTTGAAACCTTTGGCCACAAGCTTGGCCTTATACTTGTCAATTTTTCAATTAGAATTGAATTTTCTCTTGAAAATTCCTTTGCATCCAATAGTATTACAACCACGAGGGAGATTTACCAATTCCTATGTCCCATTTGTGAAAATAAAATCAATCGCGCTTATCTAATGCTTTGCCTCAGAGCAGTATATAGCTTATTTGAAGTTTGTTAGCTTAACCTTGATATTGAAAGTGATAAAATCACTACAAAAATCCTAGTTAACTTGAGCACATTTACTCTTTATAGCTTCATCTGATTTCTCTTTAGGAGATTCAGATCCTACTGGATTTCCCCCATATTTGAAAATTTTTCATGTATTAAGAATTTGATTCTAATGTTGAGTCAAGATTAGTGCTCATAGACTCTTAAGGAATTTCAGTTTTCAATGGGAACACATATCAAAGAATGTTGCTTCACGATATTCTATAATCATGTTTACATCTACTCCAGGGATTTCAGATTTAATAACCATAAATCTCAAGGTGTAACTTTTTTCAATATAACAAAAAAGACCATATCAACCTTTGTAAATCCCCAGACTCAAATGTATTTTAGGTTTGGCTTTTATCATTTCAAGACTTCAAAAGGAGTGCATTCTTTATGCTTGGATGGAACTCTGTTCAAAATATGATAACCATATTCAGAGCTTCACCCCATAAATATTTAGGAAAACTATAAATCAACGATTTATTGTTGAAAATATTCTTAAATGTTTTGTTCTTTTGTTTTGCTACCCTGTTAGACTGAGGTGAGTATGGAGGTATCTCTTCATGAATAATGTCATTGTTTGGCAATATTCAATAAATAGACCAGAGAAGTATTCTCCTTTTCTATCAGACCTTAAGCGTTTAAGTTTCTTTCCAGTTTGGTTTTCAATTTGATTTTTGAAAATCACTAACTTTTTCAAGGCCTCATCTTTGTTACTTAGAAAATATACATAACAATATTTGCTACAATTATCAATAAATATAATGAAGTATCTTTTATAATCTCTAGTTAACTCTCCATTACACTCACAATTATATGTATGAAGTAAATCAGGTATTTCCCAATCCCTTTCAATCAAGTGATAGGGTGTTCTACTTAATTTAGCATCAACAAATATTTGACATTTTGAATTTCTTTCAATGGTGTGACTAGGGTCAAACAAAGATTCACCATTCATTTTATTGAATCATAGTTTACATGTCCTAGTCTACTAAGCCATACACATGCAGATTCAATAAGATTTGTAACAGGGCAATTAGTATAACAATAATGAAATAAGTTCATTTCATTTGTAAAAGGAGTGCACTCATCTCACAGCTTAAATAAGTCACCAGACAGATAACTTTTTGCAACAAAAGAACCATCATAAAGGATTACAATCTTTAATGTTTGAACAAAAATTTAAAACCTATAACATATATTAACTAATTCAGAATAGCTGATGATGTTTCTACGGATAGCAAAAACAAGATGCACATTTTCTAACTTTACTAAGCTATCAGATGGAAACTTCAGCTTGATGTTTTCGATCCCCAATACCTGTGCATCACTGGCATAGCCCATCTTCGCACATCTCCCATGGACAGCCTGTAAAGATACAAAGAGACTTTTATCGGCATATATATGTACATTAGTCTTGGTATTCACCAACCATTTAAGGGGTTCATGGAAATTTAAAATCATAGGTTTCAAGATTGTATACCTGCACAGATGTGGAATGGTCCCAAGTGTAACAACCTGACTTCTTGCTTCTCTTCACATGTTTTTTTTTATTTCTTTTTCTCGAGACCATATTAACACCCCTCCCTTTCTCTGTCTCTTTTAAGCCACCACTAGGTTGGCTCTAGCTTCCACTGATAGTTGTTCGTGCTGTTGCCTGTGTTGTTCCACCACAATCACTGAAATCATTAACTGGTTCATGGCCAACTAATCAGTCTGATAATTCTACTGAAGTCCGCGGTTAGATCAATACGTAAGAAGTTTTTTAAATATTGACATCATCCGAAATGATTCAGTCGGTCGGTCCATAAAAAATGTGGTGTATGGATTAGATCTATTCGTTACTAGCTTCCCCTCAACCATCTGATAATAAAATATAAGGAAACATTATATTTCTCAGGATCCAAATTATCAGTGGTGTACTGCAGATTCAAGCTGTCCCATATAATTTTAGTTGTATGATGTTTGACGCTAAAAACGTCAACGCTGAAAAAATTCCATACTAATCATCAACCGATGCTGCAGAATTATGGATTTAGCCCATATATCATTCTTCTTGAAGAAAGTCATTTCAGCTTCTTTTAGATCAGTTTCAATAGACTTAGCGGTTTTAACACCACTATCAAATATAGGCTCTTAGTACAGAGCCATATCCTCATGTCGCTAGACCACCGCTTGAAGTTGCAACCCGTGAACTATATTGAAAGCCTAAAAAGGTCAATCATTGGGGTAAACAGACCCCCAACATGAGATGTTTCACACCGTTGTTGGAAAATGAAATTGTGATATGGGCATGAGCCACATTAGTTACAATCCTGGCTACAGCTTCTGCTACAACTTTAGCAGGGATGAGGAAGTTACAACTTCAGAGGTTGTCACTGTTAGACAAGTACATATTAAAGTTAGTAATCAACTTATTTATTCTAAAATGATTGGAAATTTGGACATGCAGTATGGCTAATATACACTTGTGGCATATAGTAGAGCACATGTGAATGGTAATAAACATGATTTATACATGGTAGTATAATCAAAATTGACAAAATTGAAACCAGTTTATGTCAAAAGCCAAATCACTAGAAATTTATGTGTCTTGAAGGAAATAAGCCCTGTAAACAGTGCGCTTAGGTTACTGCGGAAATCCTCCCTTTCCTGCAAAGTACTTTTTACTTTCATGAGGATTTGAGAGAGGAGGGGGAATTTCTCGCTTAATGGTGTGTTGGAATGCTGCTGCAGGTGGCGGTATTTATAGTACAGGAGAGGGGGGGAAGTGTTGCGCAATTCCCTCCCCGCTATCTCCACTACAAGGGATGCAATTCTCTGGAAACTGTCAGAACTGCAACTCCATTGTCTACATCACTTTGTTAGTGCTCTTGACTATTGACCAATTTATTACAAACTCTGTCTCCTCTCTTGAGTCGGAATGGCAGAAGATGAAAAAAGGTCTGACGTGAAGAACTTGGATTGGGCTGTAGTCACTGAACTGGCCTTCAATAACGGGCCTATCCGTAAAAAGAAAAGCACAGCCTGCCAGCATCAGGTTGGCACCCGGCGTTGATGTGCATGTGGTTTACCTATTCTTTTCTTTTTTTTTGTTACTTTACTTGGAAGCAAACTAATATATAAGCTACTTAAAAAATGATTTCACAAAGGATGTGGGATAATTAATGCACGTCAATATGAATCTGTACTGCCAAACATAGTTATTAAAGGATATTTCATATTCAAAAATAAAATAATTCACTTCCAAAAATAAATATAACTATTACTATAATTATTACACTTAACCTAACTCACTTTATGTGAATTAATTGTAACCTATACAACTAAAGTGCACTTTCACATCTTATGTCATGGGGCCAAATTTTTTTTCCGAGGGGCAAAATTAAATTATTAAAATATTGGTTGAATTGGGAGGGGGAGCAAAATTAAAAGTTTCGTTGAAAATAAGCATATAAATTTTGTTTTTATATATATAATTTTTTTTTTTACACGACCCCAACCTCCTATTAAAATCATGACCTCTTTTCAAGGCCGCCATGTTCCTCTCCTCCTCAGCAAACTCATGCCAAATAGAAGCTTTATTGAAGTGCTAAGTCATTGATGCTAATGGAGTTGGACGGTCTCGTTGAGCCATAATATAAGCCCATACATCCAAAATTTCCCGTAGCTTTGAATAAATGGGGGGAAACTATAGCCACACTTCAGAATTCGGATTACCTTGGAAGGGATTGAGGAACTAAATACCAATGAACGAACCTCTTCAATCACGGTACTCGATCCCCAAGCATACCTATGAACAAAAATACCAATTAACTAAATTTTTTTGGATCTGGTTCCTGATTCTCCTCCTTCTTTACTGGTGGATTTGCTTCCTTAGTTGGCGTCTCCTCCCTTATAACATTCATATCGGCCTCCACATCCGAAACTTCAAAAGGGTTCTTATCAGACTTTTAGGCTGTGTTTGGTTTAGGGAAAATTGTAGGGAAAGAAAAATTTGATGGAAAGTGAAATCCATATGCATGCGAAGGCAACTTACAACAAGATGGAATTTTTTCAGGAAAAATTCCAAGTGTATATATCATCAACATTCCACTTACTGATTGAGTCCACATTTTCTAATAAATTATGAAATTTGAATACATTGCACGTCACAAACTCGTAGGGTCGTCAACTCACAGACCAAGCAGTGGACGACCGTAAGTTTAGTTGACGAGCTTGGCGGCCTTGGTGATGACTATAGCAATGTTGCAGAGCCTCTTGAAGGACTGATTAAAGGTGGCCAACTCGGAGACAAGGTCCTGGGACCCCACGGACCGGATCCCATCCTGGCATGCTGCGGCATCACCTTCTGCAATGGTTAAGAATCTAGTAACATCATCGTATGCCTGCACAGACAAGGCGGCCTTGGAGTTATCGACCATATCAACCGCGTCCTGGAAGTGCACCGAGCACTCATCGATCCGCTGGTAAACAATGGGGTCAAGGCTGGACGCGTTCCTGAGCAAGGTGTTGATATGGGTGGTGACGTTGACGGCCTTCTGGGATGCTAGCTGGAGAACTATGATGGCCAGCTCGGGGACGGTGGCACTGGCGCTCTCCGGGAAGGACTTGATTGTTTCGACACAAGCGTCACTGTCGAGCGCCAGGCGGCATGCTTTTTCTATGAGGTCGGCCGAGGAAGATGGCGCGGAAAGGAGCAGGACGAGGAGAAGAGAAAACAGGACATACGAAACTCGCGCCGATGATGATTTCATGTTCTGAAAAAAAATGTAATAAATAAATAAATAATTAATTAGTGTTGTGATTTTGTTGAAGGCTGGGGAGATTAATTGCGGTTGTGGTTGTGGGAGGGAGCCTTGTTGTTTGATTAGAGAAAGTTACAACATTATTTATGTTTTGGTTTAGTTTTGGGAAGTGATATTATTGACCACCGAGAATTGCGGTTGACCAGTGAAGGGGCTTTTGTGAGGCGTGTTTCAAGCTAATCCTCCCAATCCCAATTAATATTGGATTGAAATAAACAAAGATTACTGTTAATGAAATGTGTAAGTACGTAGGGGTCTAAAATTAGGCCCGCGCCAGAAAATATTTCGGAATCGAATTGGAATGCAGTGAACCGGATCGGATAAATTAGTTTCGGTCCAATAATTTTGTGGATTATGATTTTTGGTGTTGAACCCAAAAAATATTGATTCGGACCGAAATGAACCGAAATGGATCGGTTTTACAATTTCATAATAAAATATAATACATTTAATATAATAATTAAATGTATCTTATTTTATATATAAACAAAAAAAAAATTTATTTATACTCTAATAAAATTATTTGTTTTGCGAATTGGATCTAAATTGGTTTGCTCTAATCCAATTCGAAATTTTTTTGATATGGTCCAATTTGTTCGAGACCGGTGTACACCCTTAAATCAATGACTTTTCCATTGTGCTCCTATATTCACCAGTTGTATTTCTATATTCATCAGTTTTGAATATTCATCAGTGTGTTTCTATATTCACCAGTTGTGCTTCTATATTCACCAGTTTTGTATATTCATTAGTTGTGTTCATATATTCATCAGTTGACCTACTATATTCATCAGATGATTTATGCTTCAATAATTGCAGAATATAACAATTGGTGAATATAGAAACATAACTGGTGAATATATAAGTACAACTGATGAATATACAAAACTAGTGAATATAGAAGCACAACTGGTGAATATAGAAGCACAACTTATGAATATAGAAGCACAACTGGTGAATATACAAAATTGGTGAACTGATGAATATACAAAACTGGTGAATATATGAGCACAATTGATGAATATAGAAGCACAACTGATGAATATACAAAACTGATCAATATAGAAGCACAACTGGTGAATATAGAAGCACAGTTGATGAATATAGAAACACAACTGATGAATTTTCATCAATTTTATTTGTATATTCATCAATTATTTAATCGAGCGGATATGTAACATATAAATAATGTCATTTTAAACAAATTCAAAACAACGTTATTTACGAAGGCGGTTGGAGAGCCCTTAAATTTGATGCTTTAGTAGGTAGATCGTAATAAGTCTCGAAAGCGACACAGGTAGATCAAATCAACATACGGTTCTTATTCAAGTATTCCAAAACGACGGAGTGTTGAAGGAAGACAGATAATATCCATTCCAGTTGACGCGAGATGGTTTGTGAGGTTTTGGCATATTTAAGGCCACATGACAATTTCAATTTCAACCCCATCCCTGAAATAGATTAAAAAAATTAATAAAATAAAGTGATGGCGGCTTCGTCGTGGGTTCTCATCTGGGTCACGGCGGCCCTCCTGGTTCTCAGTCACTCAACTTTGATCTCCGGCGAAGAGCCCACAGCCTACGATCTTCTGCAAGGCTACAACTTCCCTCCAGGCCTGCTACCCAAGGGAGTCACCCACTACGACCTCGACACCTCCACCGGCAAGTTCCACGCATTTCTGGACGGCACCTGCAGCTTCTCGCTCGAAGGGTCCTACAAGCTCAAGTACAAATCCACCATCAGCGGCACCATTACCACCAACAGGATTAAGGATTTGAAGGGGATCAGCGTGCAGATCTTATTCCTCTGGGTCAATATCGTCGAGGTGGTTCGCGACGGGGATGAGCTGCTATTCTCGGTGGGGATCGCTTCCGCCAGTTTCGGAATTGAGAATTTCGAGATTTGCCCGCAGTGCGGATGTGGGTTGAATTGCCATGACAAACAACAAGTAAGCAGGATTCCCATGAGGAGGCCGTTTGTTTCTTCAATTTAGACCAATCTTGATGTTGTTTATCTGCGTTTAAATGCATAATCCAATCGTATGAGTAGCTCTCCTCTACTCATACCATTGAATCTAATGCTGAAGACCATCTGCTGCTTTGCTTGGTTATATATATAAAAGCTTTTGTTTTGATGATGTCAATCTGTTTTCACTCCTGTCTTGGATTTGGTGTTTTGACCACTTGTGACAATCTGGCCTTGAATCCAATTCAATTTGGGAGATCCTTTTAATGCACAGTACTGTCAGTTTTAAGCATCTTGAGAACAGTTTTTGTGTTTGGATATGTTAAAGCATAGTTTGAGTTTTGAAAAGTGCCTTGGGATGTGAGTGGCATATCAGCTTGCAGTTCTGTCTCAGGAGACACTCAGCTTCTTCTCTTGACTTCTTTCTGTTCCTGAGTTCCCTCTTGTTTAGGGCATCCCATTGAAACAAATCAAAAAATTGATTTGTGTCATGCCACGTTAGATTTGTGTCATGCCAACTCAGTATTGTCATAAATTTTATTTTCACAAACCTAAACTCCCATGGAAACAAACCTCTCAAATCTCTGTTCATGGGACCCACATATCATATTATATTTTTTTTCTATCTTTTCATATTATATTAATTAAATCTTTTCTAAATTCATTAAATATTTAATTATTTATAATTATTAATTCATATTACTTTTTTTGACATTTATATGTTAAAAAATTTAAATAATAAAATATTTCATCAAACCATAAAAATCGTAGCATTCAATTTAATACATTTCAAGCTTAAAATAAAAAAAAATAACACTCAGTAAAATCGATTTTTAATCACATGATCTTTAATCACGTTTCGTGATTTCAAACGTGATTAAAAATCAATTTTTAAATTAAAAATCGATCTTTAATCATGTTTCGTGCTTCCAAACGTGATTAGAAATCGATTTTTAAATTAAAAATTAATTTTTAATCACATTTAATACTTCCAAACGTGATTAAAAATCAATTTTTAATTTAAAAATTAAAAATCAATTTTAAATATTTAAATAAATACCATATACGGCGTTTTTAACTTAAAAGCACCGTATATGGTAGGTAGCTTAAACGGCGCTTTTAAGTTAAAAACGTCGTATATGATAGGTACTTTATACGGCGCTTTTAAGTTAAAAACGCTGTTTAAGCTACCTACCATATACGGCGCTTTTAAGTTAAAAACGTCGTATAAGTTAAATTCACAAACCGCTTCGTGCAGACGAAGCGGTGTTGTGTCAGAAAGCCACGATCCAACTTCCACATCGAAACGACTGCACGAAGCGGTGTTGTGTCAGAAAGCCACAATCCAACTTCCACATTGAAACAAAACGGTTCGTGGCCTGACACAAACCTTCACACGAAGCTTCAATGAGGATGCCCTTATTACTGATTATTTTGGTAGATAATTGTCATGTCTTGTTCTTTTTCTTCCAACTTGCATTTTTAAATGTAGAACCACTAGCCTTACAAGTTGAAGGGTGATATTAATGCCTTGAGCTTGTCATCCATGTTGAAGGATGATATTATTGACTCAAGTTTGTCTTTAGTGGATGGCGGGCATGTTAGATTATCTGGTTGTGTAACTTGTTGTACCATGAATTTCAATGGTTCTTAGTGTGCTACGTATTATCATGCCATGTGTTAAAGAAAATGTGATCGTTCATAATGGCAACTACATCAAAGCTTTGTTAAGAGGTTTGTTGTCTTCTAGCACAACACCGTTTCGTGCACACAAAGCGGTTTGCAAATAGAGAATATACGGTATTTTTAAGTTAAAAGTGTCATATGAAGTATATACTATATACGGCGTTTTTAAATTGGAAACGTCGTATATGGTATGTTATTTAAAATTTGATATCTTTTATTATAAACAATTTTATACCATAAACAATCTTATAAAAATCTTTGAATGGATTAAAAAATTTTATTATTTAATTTTTTTATCATATAAATGTAAAAAAGAAATGAATTAATAATTATAAACAATAAAATATTTAATTAATTTAGAAAATTTTTAATTAACATGATATGAAAAAGGTAGAAAATGATATATTATGACATGTGAGTCCATGCCCTGAGGTTTAAAAGATTTATTTCAATGTAGAGGTAAATTTGTGAAAAAAAAATTTATGACAAAACTGAATTTACATAACAAAAATATGACATGACATGACACAAGTTTCTTTTTTTATTTTTTTTTAATTTGTATGCCCTAAACCAAAAGCAACAGTTATCTGTCAGTTTCACATTTTTAAGAGCAAAATGGAACGTCACAAAACAAAAAGAACATCATTGCTAACACACATACCGAGGTGGTTCCACTGGTGCCCAAAACTGAACTTTTATTTTATTCTTCCGAAATCAATTCACAATTTTAATTATGTAATTGTATCAAAAAAAAAAAAAAATCTTAAACCGTCACTGCACTCATGTATATACATTTTCATATACCAGTGCCTTCAGGCAATCGTAAAGAGCCTTGATTTGATAATGTAACATGGATACCAAAACATTTGAGGAGTGAAGAGAATATTTGTTCAAGTGACATTTCTTCACAGGTTGAAGATAAACCAATGTCCTTCAGTGCCAAAATTAAGCCTCGTCCAAGGTAATCTAGGGAGGGTCCTTGCAATTTTAGTCTATCTAATAATTTTTGCACCAAACTCCAAAATTTTATTTCCTACTCTCATATCGGTCTTACATATTTTTTTTCCTCAATCTTGTCTTCAAGATTGTTGAACCAACATCCTACACACAAGCTTCCAAGGACCTCAAATGGGTTGAGGCTATGAGTCTTGAAATTACTGTCTTAGAAAGCACTAACACTTGGTGATAATTGAGCTTCCTGCGGGCAAGGATCCAATTTGGCGTAAATGGATTTTCAAAGTCAAGTATAAATTTGATAGAACTGTGGATAGATTAGGCTTGTGGCCGAGGGGTTTACAAAGACTGAAGGCTTGGACTATTTTGAGACTTTTGCTCTTGTGGTAAAATTGTCAGACTTGTTATTGTTCTAGCTTCTATTCAACAATAGCTGTTGTTTCAGTCTGATATCACAAATGCTTTTCTTCATGGTGATCTTGAAGAGGAAGTGTCTCCTAGTTATAAGCTCGGTGAAAGGAAACATTACTCTAAGCCAATTTGTTTGAAACAAGCTCGAAGACAGTGGTTTCGCAAACTTTCTTCTGCTCTTATTCAATTTGGTTTCGTTCAAATTTCACTCGTTTATTAATGACATAATTATCACAGCCAAGTCTCAACACAAAATGGATGATCCCAAGAAATTTTTGGCCACTCAATTTATACTTAAGGATTTGGGTCTAGCAAAATATTTTCTTAGCATTAAGTTGGCTCGATCAAGTACGTATATTTCATTATGTCAAAGAAAATATGTCTTGGACATTTTGACAGAGAAGAACTTACTGCTTGCAAGCCTTCTAAAATTCTGATGTCTGCTGACTCTAAACTGGCTTCTATAACCAGTTTTCTTATGTTTAATCTTTGATACATATAAAAAACTTGTAAGTAAATTAGTCTAAGTAACTATTACAAGGCCTGACGTATGCCTTGCAGAGCATTTCCCTAGCCAGTTTTTTGCTCAACCTTGTGAGCATCGTTTGACTGCTACCCTCAAAGTGGTGAGGTATCTCAGAGGCTCTCCTAGAAGAGGCTTATTGTATTCTTGCTCATTCGTATCTGCTGCCTGTGATGCATACTGGGCTTCTTTTCCTTTCACTCGCCGGTCTGTTACCGAATATTGTGTCTTCGACAACAAAAATGGTGAGAGGCCGCCGGAGTAGCATTTTATATGGTTCGGCTTTGCGTTTCACAGCTGAAGAAAAAGAGGGAAGATGCGCTGTGAGTTTCAGTCATTTGGGAAAAGAGGATTTCCGCACTCCGAGACGCTGTCGTTCAGCTGAAGCGACTTTGTTTGGAACTTACCGTTTGAAGACTTGTGTGTCTTACCAAACGTCGTCGTTTCTTTCGTGTTCTGCTACAATCGGCAGCTGCTTTTCGTTGTCTCCTTTAGTTGTACATATTTTTTTCCCTCTGAACCATTTTAAAGGCATGTTGCTTCCACTTGCTTTCTGAGTTCTGACAGCCCCTATATTTACCTTCATGAAACCAAAGTTGTTCTGCCAGTGGCTGTAACAGAGTAACATATGATTATATGTATGGTGCAGGTCCCCCTTGTTGCTCATGCTTGAGTAATTTTGATGGACCAAAAGTTTCATTGTCTTACATTTTAAGGATTTGAGAGTTGTTGGGTAGGTTCTGCAAATTTGATCTGTCAGTAGATGCTGGACAGTATGTTGTTATTTCATTTTGGAGTCATGGGCCATCAAATTTAAGATGGAATTCTCATCTCATTCAACACATAACTACGTACTAAAACATTCATATATGAGTAAGTGCAGCAGAGGAAAGCCATCTGCTTGAGTCCCTCCAGTCAATAACAAACCGGATCCAAGCAGAGCAATATTGAGAGGAAGGCCTTGGTGAGTCAGTTGGAAGTAGTGAATGTCTTGCCCAATAGTCTCTTTCGGAGCTCAGCAGCATCAACCTGAACTGCCTGATTCTGCGGCCTGTAGTGGCCGGTTACCGGGTCAGGCACCCACATTGAAGACGCCTCCTCTCTTGCCTTGCTTTTACCTCCTCCTCCTCCTCCTCCTGCAGCCTTGGATGGGTATGCTCCCTTCCCGGCAGCCTTGGCGAAACCCCGCCTACACACACGAACAATCCATCACATCAGCATCAACAAGACAACGATCATCGCCCGGCATTACATATAAGTATGAATACAAGATATTAGTATTGGAACCTGTTTAGAGCAACTGAGAGATCGTCAGCTACAAATGCGGAGATGAGTTTGAGAGTAGAGAAAGATCGAGCCATTGTTGAGATTATACACAAATGTGCAAGTTAGATCAGCTGCTGCAGAAGAAAATATCTCTGCAGCAGCAATAGCCAAAAGAGGTTGAAGAAAAGGTTTTTTTTTTGTCAACAGAGGGCTCTCTCTTTCTCAGTTAGCTAAGCTAGGTGCAAAGAAGAGGAAGAAGATGATGGTTTCTGATGGCAGAGTCGAAAGGGGTTTATATAGTGTGCGGCACCAGGTGGTGGGAGAATGGCAGGAACTTTCTGGGCCGCGGAAATGGAATAAGGAGTGACAAACCAGGACACGTGGAGGTGTAAACACCCACCCAACTTGGTCAAAGCTGCCTACTTGACGGAATTGTCTGGATTGGATGGTGGGGGGTGATAGTACGAGAGAAAGAGAGGAATGTTCGGGCTAGCTGGAAAAGTGTAGAACCGTCTATGTTGTTGCTAAGCTATTTCTGTCTGGTGGCTCTTCAAAAGTCACTTAGTGCACTCAACATTAGATGATTTTCTTCTACCTTCATAAATGACGTCATTCTAAATGTACCCATCTATCTATAATGTTCATATATTTTATATAAATACATAAAAAAATTAAACACAAAATCTTTTTAAAAAAGTTTTAAAATCCTAAAAATGAAAATAAATTTAAAAATTAAAAAACTTGATGATATATTAATGAACCGAACCAATTATTAATTTGATGAAACATGACAGATCATCTGATAAACATAGTAAGCATATTGGATAAGCATCAGGGCCGGCCCCAGCAATTTGGAGGCCCTGTGCGGAACAAAATTTGAGGCCTTGACCAATATAAAATTTTGTTTACTATCAGGCTTGTCTGCCTCCAGCGCTGCCATATACAAGTTAAGGAGTCCATGCAAGACCATTATCTGCTTAACATAAGCAGTAACACAATGAGCTTATGCTAAACAATAAAATTGCAAAAAAATAAAAACAGACACTACAACTAAATTTTAGATAAACCAATGCCCGAACTTCTGAGTTTAAAGCAATGTTAGACATTTAGTTTGCACTGGATTGAGTTCTCTGTCAATAGCATAGGCTGCTGCCAAATTGACCGAATCATTACTATGTGAACTCGATGGAGAAAGATTAGGTTGCACGGGTTCGGAAATAGTTACGGATATAAATACGGATTCGGGTACGGAGAAATGACAATTTTAAAAAAAAAACGGATACGTCATAGAAACGGCATAATATATATAAATATAATAAAATAATAATTATTATTTAAAACACTGCTAATGAAAAATAATAAAATGAAATATAATAAGTCATAAAGTTATATACTGCCATTCATAACAACAATATAAACTTCACCTAATTATTGCAATCAACTAATAATTTATAAACATAAAAAACAATGAAATTGAATAACTTTTTTTTAAAACCCCCAAATGCATGTAATTTATATGTAATATAAAAATGAACCACCCACCCCAACTCACTACCCCTAGGAAACAGAAACCCACCCCACGTGCCTAATCAATTCTCTGATTTACTTTTTTAATATTTTTCTTTGTTACTGTTCATCTTCTTCTCTTTCATTTTCTTCTGCAATCTCTTCCTCTTCTTTCCAACGTTCTCTGCTAATATCTGTGAAATTCGGAGGCCCTGTTCAGGCCTGACTTGGTGGCACTCCTAGAGAGGGGTCTCAATTTGGAGGCCTCTGAAAATCGGAGGCCCTGTGCAGTTGCTCCGGTTGCACCTGCATAGGGCCGGCTCTGATAAGCATGACAACTTTTGATGAACGTGACAGATCATCTTATAAAGTAAATCGTAGCTTGCTTGCGCAATTTATCATTTACCAAAACCGTAGTTGTTTTGAGTACTTCAAGACAAGAACTACAGAGTCTCAAGTGCATCATTCTCTTTCTTTCTTCAAATTAAATACATGCATCTTTTTGTATGATAGATAGTTTGAATTTACGTGAGTTGACTTTATATTATTTAATTCATATGAATAACGACATTTATATTATATGTGTACGCATATACAAATATATATGCATGAATTACATGTGATATTTCTTCTTAACTGTTTTTGTACTTCAATTTATTTATGTGTCGTGTTGACTTGAGTAGAATTAACAACCATGATTGAATTATGTGTTGCCAACTGAGTGCCGAGTATGAGGTTGACATCAATGAATTTTATCATTTTGCTCAATCTTATGTTGATCACACTCAAAGTGGAGTATGTTTACTGTCCTAGCATGGAGTGTGAGAATACTATTTTGGTTCAAATGGATGAGTTGAAGTAACTTCTTTGACTCTATGACATTGACGCTTCGTACATAGTACAGTATTTGTATGGAGAACCCTTTTATGATAGGTGAGCCTAGCACGGGTCGGGCTGAAGAGTCCTTAAATAATAAAAATATATATGAGGATGATGAATTCAAGCAAATACTTAATGATCTCACGTGAAAAAATAATGATGATAGCGAATTATTCAAGACTGTCAGGTCTGATCGGACGCGCCTCTATATCTGAGATGCTCACGATTCATAAAATTATTCATTGTTTTGAAAATTTATAACATTAAGGCTACGTTTAGGTGGAACGACAAATCATTTACTAGTCTATATCTTTGCTAAGAGATATGTTTTGTGACGACAACTTGCTTCCTAAGCGAACTTATGACATGAAGAAGATTTTGTGTCCTGTAGGTATTTGGTACCAACAGATTCACACTTGTCCGAATGATTGTATTCTGTATAAAAACAGTATTCGGATGAGATGGCTTGCCCAAGATATAGTGCATTAAGATACAAGCAGAAGATAATTAAGGGTGAGTGAGTAAATGATGGACCTGGCAAGGTCATGTGGCATCTCCTAATTATACCAAAGTTTCATGGGATATTTGCAAATAGCAAGGAGGCTGAGCTTCTTGTGTGGCATTTTGAGAAAGAGGGTATACGACGGCATGTTGCGGCACCCGACAGATTCATGTAAATTGAAGCAATTTGATCTCCGCTACCCCAATTTTACAACTGATCTAAGAAATTTGGGACTGGATTTGAGCACTGATGGGATGAACTCTTTTGACAGCATGAGTAGTAAACATAGTACCTAGCTCTTTGTCTTGGTTATTTATAATCTACCACCATAGCTATGCATGAAGAGGAAATACATAATGCTCGAGTTGATGGTGCTTGTACCTAGCCGGACAACGATATTAATATATATCTTTTACCACTTATTGAAATGCTCTAAGTGTTGTGGGACACTAGGGTGCATGTTTATGATAAAGTGAAGCGGGTTTACAAGCTCTGTTTAACTTATGTCACTATAGACAGCGCTTGTAATCCATAAGCGTTGTTAATTGTTGTGATATTAGATGGCACAATACCTAAAAACGTCATCTAAATATATATACCTTTCAAGGTGCTTGGGACCTACAAGCGGCCTCTTAAGTGTGCATTATAGAAGGCGCTTAAGACCGTGAACTTACTACGACGGTGACTTAGACGGAACTTGTTAAATGTTGTCGAGTGTTCCAAATAAGCTCCGTAAAAAACACATTATATAGTAGTGTCGGTACATATAAGATGGAATAGTTACAAAATAGAACTCATAAAGAAGAAAAATATGATGAAGTACAACAATAAGAAAGTATATATAAAGTATATAAAAATGACATTGGTTAGTCGAACCGAAACACACTTAGGTTCAAAATAAATTTACTTAGCATTCAATAAACACCGACATAACAATCTTATATGATACCTAAAATTAATGAAAAGTATTATTTTTTCCAATATGTTTTTACATAAGATAAAAATAGACTTCCTCATCTACCTAGTAAATTTTACTTTGAGAAGATTACCAATAGGTATGTAAGTTTTGTAATGAATTGATTATATTATGAATTGTTTTGGGTGTCCTAATAATGCAACACACCTATATAATACATACAGATGCATTGTCTTACGTTGCAACACACTAAGTCATATGGATTCATCTTAAAAAATTATAATCCTAAGACATGTTTCTTCACCCAATTTTGTCATTGACAGACACTTTACTAATCAAGAATTTATTATTTAATATAACATCATTTCCTATCAATAACAGTTAATCACTCATCCACATATGACACCAAAAAACAATTGCTCTCTCATCAAGTCTTTTGTTAACTTATGATTTTTTTCCATTTTTTATGGAAATCAAAATCTCTGATTGCCTCATTAAATAAAGATTCCAACTTGTAGATGTCTATATCAGTACATAAATGAATTTCTTATGTCTATATATGTTTTCACCACTATTTGGATATATCAAATATGTAACTTGAGTCATGTACACATCATCATTTAGATTTCTATTAAGAAAAGTTATTTTTATATCTATTTACCATATATCAGAGAATCTATATCTTTTTCTACGATTATTTGGATGGATTTTAGCGTTAAGATAAGAGAACAGATTTCATAATAGTCATGCCATGAATTCGCTTGAAACTTTTGCCACCAATCACGTCTTAAGATATTGTTAGGTCTTTGGACACTAAAATCTACCAACTAATCATCAAATTGTGACATGAACAACATCTTACTGAGCAAGTAGATAATAAACCTAAGAAATATTAGGAACAATATACTATGAGAACATAGAGAATTTTACGCAGACTTTGGGATCTAATTGCATGAAGAAAGGACTGAGTGCTAACATAGGCGGATCCACTGGGGGGCAAAGGGGGCAGTCGCCCCCCCGAATCCCACCTAAAATTCTTCTGACTAGGGTAAAAAAAAATTTATATATATAAAATATAAATTTATATGTATAATTTCAACGAAATTTTTAGTTTTGCCCCCCCCCAAATTCAACCCAAATGTTTGATTATGTAATTTTGCCCCCTCAAAAAAAATTTTCTGACTCCGCCACTGAGTGCTAAGGTGTGCCAAAACTTCAGCACCTACTAGTTGATGTCTCACCTAAACTTGACCTAACTTCTAATTGAATTGTAGATCTATGGCCTTGAACGTGGCCTATGATGAAAAATTCTACAAACTAATTATTATTTTGAAAAAAATTAGTTTTTAGACACAATGTGTAGATTTGAAAGCATGATTGCTAGTTAGTTACCATGTAGGTTAATAGACAAGATGTGCTTGAAAATATGAATTAAAAGACTCTATTATTTTATTTTGAAAACTATTACTTACTAATAATAGCAATAAATTTAAAAATTATGTTTTGAACTAATAAAACACATAATATCGCAACATTTAGTGTTGGAAGTTAACAAAACGGGCACATATTTCTGGACAATTATTATAATGAGCAGTTGAGCTTTTGGAATAAGTTTTCTTTAGGGATTTGATAGTTATTAGTTGCGTGTTTCATCTATGTTACTAATTCTTTAAATAGCCTAAGAATAGGTAGGAAAATCTCAAGCATATATATTATTTTGAGAATATTTCTCTCTTCCAAATTTGGTCTTTATTAAATATATATAAAAAATATCCCGATCTTTTTTTTTAGTATGCGATAACTCAGGAAGATTTATTGCATTTCGCTTGTTATTTGTTCTAGAAGGTAAATTACTTATTTTAAATAAAATAATTCCTTGTTTCGAGAAATAGATGGCTCATCTTTCCGATCTGGTCATTTATAAAACAACTATCACTATGATCTGGTGGAAGATTTATTATTCACTCGCACGTGGCTGATTTATGGTTTGGGCTTCTCTTTCAGATGATCTCTATTATTGTTTAGTAGGGGTGTAAGGGTTTCGGGTTGACCCGAAATCCAACCCAAATGAACTCAATTAAACCGAATTCGGGTTTAACTATTTTATTTGGATTGGGTTTTGGGTTGTACTTTTTGGGTTGGATTGGTCATTGAGTTGGACAAATTGAATTCGGGTTGATCCAAATTGTAAAATACAACCCGAATTACAAATATATAAAAAATAAAAATAAAAATATGAAATAAAAATAATTCAAAATTTAAAAAAAAATTCAAAACATTAAAAAAATTCAAAAAAAAATTAAAAATATTTTTATTTTTTAAATATTTTTTAAATTTTTAATTTTTTTATTAATTAAAATAAATTGGTTGACCCAAATTCAACTCAAATTAACAATTTTGAATTTGAGTTGGATTGGGTTCGGTTGTTTTGAATTTGAGTTGAGTTTGAGCTGGGTTATTTTATTAAAAATGAATTTGGGTTATGAAAAACCCAACTCAAATTCAATTTTCAACCCATATTTACACCCCAAATTGTTTACACTCACTCATCCCTTGAGTTGATTTAATAAGTCTTTCATTTTTTTAGTTGATAAAAGACAATTTTTAAATCAGACCAAATTCGTTCATATGAGGAATAGATGGCTCATCTTTCCGATCTGATCATTTATAAAACAACTATCACTGTGATCTGGTGGAAGATTTATTATTCACTCGCACGTGGCTGATTTATGGTTTGGGCTTCTCTTTCAGATGATCTCTATTATTGTTTACACCCACTCATCCCTTGAGTTGATTTAATAAGTCTTTCATTTTTTTAGTTGGTAAAAGATAACTTTTTAAATCAGACCAACTTCCTTCATATGATTGTGTATCAGCCCACCAATCATTGGTGATATGAACTGTTGAAGTCTACAAAGTATATCATCTAGAATGGGTTTAACTTGATTTTAAGTTTTTAAAAATGACCATTATCGGCTAAAGGCATTACTAATTTATTCGCTCTGGAAATTTTAAACATCAAATGTTCACCCAATATCGTTCAGTATAAAAATCTTACATCAACCCTATTAGTGTATTATACTGCCTCACTCTCTCCCCTAAATGCATTTTTATGCTCTCTGTGCTCAAAGTCCTAATGCTGAGATCTTTTCTTTTCGCTCCTGTTTGCTGCAACTCTTGCCCAGACCCTTCTGTTTCACACAACAACCTACACTAATACTTAATTTTTTTCTCTAGAGGAAATCAATACTTCCTTATATCTCAAGAGAGATGAACTGCTATTTGAGGCTATTTTCCACGATGATCTAATTGATCCCTTTTCCATATATCTATTGGTCTTTGGTGAGGGTCTTTCTCTTTTTCTATGAGATAGTAAGTCCCACAATATTTGTAGTAGTTCATTGTGGGATTGTCGATTGTTGGAGCAATCCTCTTTCCAGTTTGAAGACCGTGACTAATAAAAGTCTGGAGTGTTTCTTAAGGACCTCACCAAGAATGACTTAAATCTCACAACCTTCATTCATAAATGCAAAGAGGCTATTCTATCTTTTGTCTTTATATTTATATATTTTTCTTAGTTTTACTATGGATGCTTTTTTGTTTTATTTTTGCTTAGAAGGTTATCAATGAGTATGTTTAGTTGGGCGAAGGCGCTTGTGATTGGGTAAGAATTTATCTGATTTTGTATGTTATATTTCTTAATAATTTGAGTATTTTCTCATTTCAATATTAGCCATTTGTGAGTTTTTTTTTTGCGTCCATATGTTAAAAGCATAAGAAGAAGGACCTATAAGGCATTCGACGCTAAATTATGGATATTTAAATAAGAAGAAGTCAAAAAAAAATTGAAGAAAGGATAATATTTGACTGAGTATCACTTAATCTTGGCGTTATACTCACGAATATAATGATTTTGAAACCTTTACCTTATACTAAATTGGGTATGAAGTTATCTTGATCCCACACTTGACCGATTTTAGTAAACATTTTATCTCTAATTTGTACTCAACCAACTAGATGGGCCTTGTGTGGCGGATTCAGATTCAGGATTTTTTTTCAAGAGACAAAATTAAATAATCAAAATTTTGATTAAATTTGAGAGGGTCTGGCAAAATTAAAAATCTCCAATTCATATTTACATGGATTGATTTCACTCTTTTTGATCTTATGGTTTTTATTTGTATCTTAAATTGGTCGTTCAAAGATTATCAATACGTCCAAATTAATTTGAATAATGTTAATATTATATCAAAAATGATAATATTGTAATGATATTAATTGAATTCATGAACATAATTTATAATTAATTTAATTTGGAGTTTAAAAGTAAAAAATATGTTGTATTTAGATAACCGAACTTAGAATAAATAACATTAGATTCATGGTTCAAACAAGAAATTACATAAAAAATATAAGTATATAAATTGTTTTATCATAATTACACAAAGGCTGTGTTTGGTTTGAGGAAAGTCATAGGCAAATGAGAATTAGAGGGAAAATGAATCCCTTAAAAAATCCATTTTATTTTACCCTTATTTGGTTCGAGGTGGAAAATTTTGTAGAAAATACTAAAATATTCTTTAATTTAAGCAAATTTTTCATCCTATTTTTCATCTAACTTTCCAATTAGTTTTCCGTCTCTAATTTTCTCTAAACCAAACAAAAAATTTCTTCTAATTTTTCATCAAAATTTCTTTTTCTCACATTTTCTCTCAACCAAACACAACACTTGCTGAAAATGATGCATGATATTATCCCCCACAGCCGAATCAGAAAACCACATCCCACCCAAGCCATGCATGCTCCTATTGTCGTCATCATCATTAGTGCAATTATGAGACGAGCTTGCCTCAATACCAATCTCAAACTCTCTCTACATACTCTATAAGATTACTAATAGTTCCACTTGTAGGGGTGTAGGTCAGGGAAACAAGTCAGATTGGTGCAGCTGCAGTCGATTCTCAACACCATTACAATTATTTAGGCAGTGTTTGGTTTAGGGAAAGTTTCATGGAAAGGAAAATTCGATGGAAAATAGAGTGAAAATCAAATCCTTAATGAAATTCATTTCATTTTCCACTTGTTTGTTTAACATGAAAAGTTTAAAGGAAAATGTCATTTCCTATTGTTGTTCATCAAAATTTTCCATACAATTTTTCATCAAATTTTTTTTCATAAAATTTTCCATTTAAACCAAACAAAAAATCTATGTAACTTTCCCCATAATTTTTTTTCCATAGAACTTTCCCTAAACCAAACAAAGTCTTAATAAAATGCATAGTAAACAGAACATCAATGTATATAACACGTAA
>NQLW01000040.1:43483-64820 GCA_002312845.1 Kalanchoe fedtschenkoi | reverse complement strand
ACTCTTTTTGATCTTATGGTTTTTATTTGTATCTTAAATTGGTCGTTCAAAGATTATCAATACGTCCAAATTAATTTGAATAATGTTAATATTATATCAAAAATGATAATATTGTAATGATATTAATTGAATTCATGAACATAATTTATAATTAATTTAATTTGGAGTTTAAAAGTAAAAAATATGTTGTATTTAGATAACCGAACTTAGAATAAATAACATTAGATTCATGGTTCAAACAAGAAATTACATAAAAAAATATAAGTATATAAATTGTTTTATCATAATTACACAAAGGCTGTGTTTGGTTTGAGGAAAGTCATAGGCAAATGAGAATTAGAGGGAAAATGAATCCCTTAAAAAATCCATTTTATTTTACCCTTATTTGGTTCGAGGTGGAAAATTTTGTAGAAAGTACTAAAATATTCTTTAATTTAAGCAAATTTTTCATCCTATTTTTCATCTAACTTTCCAATTAGTTTTCCGTCTCTAATTTTCTCTAAACCAAACAAAAAATTTCTTCTAATTTTTCATCAAAATTTCTTTTTCTCACATTTTCTTTCAACCAAACACAACACTTGCTGAAAATGATGCATGATATTATCCCCCACAGCCGAATCAGAAGACCACATCCCACCCAAGCCATGCATGCTCATATTGTCGTCATCTTCATTAGTGCAATTATGAGACGAGCTTGCCTCAATACCAATCTCAAAGTCTCTCTACATACTCTATAAGATTACTAATAGTTCCACTTGTAGGGGTGTAGGTCAGGGAAACAAGTCAGATTGGTGCAGCTGCAGTCGATTCTCAACACCATTACAATTATTTAGGCAGTGTTTGGTTTAGGGAAAGTTTTATGTAAAGGAAAATTAGATGGAAAATAGAGTGAAAATCAAATCTTTAATGAAATTCATTTCATTTTCCACTTGTTTGTTTAACATGAAAAGTTTAAAGGAAAATGTCATTTCCTATTGTTGTTCATCAAAATTTTCCATACAATTTTTCATCAAATTTTTTTTTCATAAAATTTTCCATTTAAACCAAACAAAAAATCTATCTAACTTTCCGCATAATTTTTTTTCCATAAAACTTTCCCTAAACCAAACAAAGTCTTAATAAAATAAAATGCATAGTAAACAGAACATCAATGTATATAACACGTAAAGTAATTACTAGTTGGAAACTGCTAGGCCACCAACAAGATGCTAATCTATTACTTTTTTTTAGTCAAAATAAATTGTTCAACCACCACCCACATTCTAAATGGATAGATTTTTTTTTATTTCATAATATTCTCTGTATATTATACATATTTTCTTTGCCCTCTTTATACATGTCATTTAAATAATTTTTTTAAAATTTTAAATTACTAATAATTCATCACTTTTATCTTTTACACTAATAATTTTTAATATTTTTCGTAAATATGAGTAGTAATTCATTTTTTCTACTATTAAATAAATTAGCCAATAATATATAAAAAAAGCAATAGATTCCACCAACCAAAACTGAAGGTCAAAACAAAAACAAAACGGCTTATCTCCTTCATCTTCTTCTTCATCAGCCATCCACCCACCGCCGCCTCGCCTCGCCGCCGTCTACCAGAAAATGGATACCAATCCCCAAACCCTGGAAAGCTCAGAATCCAAATCTTCTGAGGAGCAGACCCAGCTCGCCACAATCCAACCCAAACTGGCAACTGCTTCAATTTCGCTCTCGCTCTCCACAATCCTACCCTCCAACCTCGTCTTCAACCCAAAGATGTCATCTTTACTATGCCACCAGCCCACCAAGGTCAAAATCCCCTCCCAAGTCTCCACCCTATCTTATCTATGCATTTCATCTTCCGTCGCCCTGCCTCCCAAGAAGCCCTACTTCAAGTCCACAATCTCCCCCGCCCCGCTTCACGTCCCTCTTTCGATCCGCCCTCGTGGCCCCTCCGAACCCTTGAATGCCGCTGGAGCACGCCGGACTACCATCGTGTGGTTCAGGAATGACTTGAGAGTGCACGACAACGAATGCCTCAACTCCGCCAATGATGACTCCCTGTCTGTGTTGCCCGTTTACTGTTTTGATCCCAGAGATTACGGCAAGTCATCTTCCGGGTTTGATAAGACCGGCCCTTATCGGGCTTCGTTTCTGATTCAGTCAGTTTCCAATTTGAGGCAGAATTTGCAGTCCAGAGGTTCTGATTTGGTGATACGGATTGGGAAGCCAGAGATTGTGCTGGCAGAATTGGCCAAGGAGGTCGGTGCAGATGCTGTTTATGCACACCGTGAGGTTTCCCACGCGGAGGTCAAGTCGGAGGAAAAAATTGAGGGTGCCATGAAAGATGAGGGTGTGGAAGTGAAGTATTTTTGGGGAAGTACATTGTATCATTTGGAGGATTTGCCATTTAAATTGGAGGAGATGCCAACTAATTATGGTGGATTTAAGAAAAAGGTTCAAGGACTGGATGTTAGGAAGACCATTGCTGCACTGGATCAGCTCAAGGGGAAGCCGGCTAGAGGAGATGTCCAGCCTGGTGATGTTCCGACTTTGTTGGATTTGGGACTGACTTCTAATTCCTCTGTGGGTCAGGTGAGTAGAACATTTTTATGCTTCGCTGCATTGTCCTCCATTTGGTTATACTGTCTCTGTTTGGTTTTGGTGGTGTGTAGTATTTCCACTTGCATACCTGGAATTGATGGTCAGATTAGCTGTATCAATATTCCTTATTTAGTCTACTTTATTTATATGCATTTTCCTTCGTTTTTATTATTAACTGATAGGATAACGCCGTCTTATCTAGAAAGAACTTGGCATGATGCTAGCACTACATGATTCATTCACCCTCCATTTTGATCTTGAAAATGTGGTGAAAAAAATTAGATGGAAAATTAGTGAGAAAATGATTTTCTAGAAAATTTTTGTATTGAATGCTGTTATTATGTTTTCTTTTTCCACAATAAACCAAGCACAAAACTTCCTTTTCCTGTACACTTTTCTTTCCATTCCTTACATTTTCCAAGAACCAAACAGGAGGTCAGTGGTTTGGTTAGCTCTGTGCACAGTTTAGAGTTCATCGTTCATGAGTTAGTGTGCCTGATAAGTGATATGTAGGATGTTTAACACATGCACAAACTATGTGCCTGGTTTTGGAACAGAAATAGATACTGCGATCTATTTAATTGTATAAACAGATGATATCTTTGAGTTTTTTACTCTGGGAACATCCAGAGCTGATGTTTATTTAGTTATCATAACTATGACAATCGAGATGATTAAAAGCTACATAAGTGTGAACCTAACCAGCCTAGTACTGGTACATGGTTTCATGTTTACCCTCCATTTATAACAAGTTACCTCAAATATCTGTGGTTCAACATTTCTTTCTATGGATTCATGATACCAACTGCAACTCGCTGGATCTTGAGCCTACTACCTACCCGTTAGAATGAAAATGGTTTGAGTAGTGACCAAGTGTAATGGATTATGTACTCTATCTTTTTGAAACCTAAACACAAATTTGAATGCCGTTACAGGATTCTTTATGTGACATCACTTATTATTATTATTATTATTATTATTTTGTTTATCATCATTATTATCATTTTTATTTGTGTGTTGATGGTGTTTGAAAGGAGAGCTATTCATTTATGTGGTTAGGATGGAAAATCGGCCGTTTGTTCCACTATGATTGGAGGTGAAACAGAAGCACTTCAAAGGCTTCAGAAATTTGCAACCGAGTTTCAATCGCAGCCATCCCAAGGTACCGGGGATAGCATATATGGTGCTAACTTTTCATGTAAGATATCTCCATGGCTGGCAATGGGATGCCTTTCCCCTCGCTCCATGTTTGACGAATTGAAGAAAACTGCGTCCAGGTTTATAACTCTCTTCCGTCTATCACAAAGCGTCTTTTGTTACCAAGAATTTTGAAGTGGCTATTTTTCCTTACATACTCAAATTACTGTCAGAACCATGCCGGCTGCGCCAGACAAGAAAAATAGTGACACCAGCATGGACTGGTTGATGTATGAATTAATGTGGAGGGATTTCTTCAGGTAACTCTACAGACAATATCCTTTAGTTTATTTAATACTTGTTTAATTATTGCCTTTTGGAAGATTAAGAACTCGCTCGTAGGTGCTAAGATTTTTTTCCGTTCCACCCTTCTTCCAATTTTTGTTTTCAATTTTATCATACCATGTTGGTTTTATTTTCTTTCTACCCTGCTTGTTGAGAAACCGCAATTCAAAAATGCAGTTTTGCTTAGGACAACAAATTCTGAATTGCAGTTTTCCCATGTTTATACTTCATTGCTGAGGTGTCTGCCTTTTTTATGTTAGAGGTTATATGTAACAAAAAACCCGCAGCTTCGAACTGTGGTTTTAGATAAGATTACCTTTGTTTTGAAACTGCAGTTTTGACTGATGATAAAATTTCATTTAAATTTCTGTCAAAGACGCAGTCTCAAACATCGGTAATCTTATCTAAAACTGTGATTTTCCCTTCCATGTTGCTATGTCCCTTCAATAAGAAAAAATACTTCGTGTACAATATTGCAGTTCACAACTGCGATATTATTTAGATGAACTGCAACTGGAAATCGAGGTTTTTACAAAGTAGGATAGAATAGAAATAGAAGCAAAAGGTAGAGTAGAATGAAAAAAGGAGGAATAAATCATGTACTGACACTTGCTCGGAAACCCTGTATGCAGATTCATCACAAAGAAATACAGTTCAGCAACCAAACCCAGTGCTGCTCCAGCCACCGCTTGCACAGGTGCCCTCGCTTAAGCTAACTAATCTGTGCATGAATATTCTACTACTGGGGATGAGAAAAGCCCTGAACGGCAGACGGATCTATTTACATGCGTTGTTTGTATGATTGGAAACTGAGGTCTGTACCTCGTTCAACCCTTCCAACCATCAATGATAAAAATATCTTCTTCTGGCAAAAAGCTTTGGCTTACGACCACCTTACTTTTTACCCTGCTGAATTAGAGATGTGCATTAGATGATTACTTTTTATTTGACAGTCAAAGAAACTTTATAATAAGGCTTTGTTTGGTTAAGGGAAAATGTGTGGGAAATGAAGATGAGATGTAAAAATTAAAAAGAAGTTATGTTTTGTGTAGAAAATGTTGCAGCAGGGAAAACTTAGATGGAAATTTTATTAAATTAATATTTTTTTATATATTTTGCGTAAATTTTGATTTCTAATCATGTAAGAAGAAAATGAAATGAAGTTCCTGTTAAATTTATTTTTTCCCTCTTATTTCTCTAAGCGGAACACAGGGTAATCAGTAAAAAATTCTGAGGTGCACAAATACATTGAAAGTATGAGGAAAGTAAAGAAAATGATAATTATCATAATCAATTACTAAACTAAAATAAATTTCTATGTCAAACTAGAAGCTAACTATATTTCTAAGAAAATGTAGCTTCTCTCTAGCAATTAAGTATATTATTTTCAATATTTTTTTAAAGTATTTATATGTGATTATCTCAAAGCGGCAACACAAATCAAGACGCTAAAACTGGTATGGTAATTAGTTGGTGTCGCACGAGATTTGTTGTTCTTGGTGAATAAGATGATTTTAAGGAATTAGTAAAATTTTATAGAATTAAGTTTGTATATGATATTTTGTTCACATTTTACGATTTGAAGAGTGATTAACGTTTATATAGCATGTCAGAGTATATGCGTTACATACTCTAGTTGCTAAATTAAAATGATGTTGTTTTAGAAGATTTAAGGTTTTTGAGTTTTAAATTTTTTAATTTTTAGTGTTTCAAAATTATATATCTATAGTATTGTTAGCATGTTCCAAAATTCCTTAAAAACAACTTCCTTTCATAATCCTAAAACCCTAAATCTTAAAACCACAAAAAAAACTCTAAAACATAGAACTCAGGACACCCTAAAAACCAATGGCTCATGGGTGGACCAAGAGCACCCATCTAGATGGATGCTATCGTTCCAAAACAATGTAGTTTTATGTCGTTTTCATTAAAATTTCATCATTCCTTAAATAAATAAGAAATAAATAAATAAAATCAAGAAAACTTTTAAAAAATTATTTTGCCAGAAAGTCAAAATAAAAATAATTAAATCACAAATTTATATTTTTATATTCATTAAAACAAGTTTACCCATCTGATGAACATATTATCAAACCTGATGAACATAGCAGCTCATCTGATGAAAATATAATATGATAAACATAACAACTCAGCTCATCCGATGAACATAACAACTCATCTGATAAACATAGCAGCTCATCCGATGAACATAACATCTCATATGATGAACTAACGGGTCATATAATGAACATATCATCTCATCTAATGAACATATCGTCCAATGAACATATTAGCTAATCTTATAAATATATCAAATCTGATGAATATAGCAACTCATCTAATGAATAAATTATCAAATTTGATGAACATAACAACTCATCTGATGAACATAACAGCTCACCCAGTGAATATATCATCTGATGAATATATTATTAAATCTGATGAACATAATAGTTCATATGATGAACATGATAGCTCTGCTCATATGATGAACATATCATCTAATGAACTTATAGCAAATATGTTGTACATATTATCAAATTTGATGAATATAGTAGTTCATCTGATGAATATATTATCAAATCTGATGAAAGTAGCATCTCATTTGATGAACATAAAAACTTAATTGAGAAGCTGAATTAAAAACTGTCGGTAGGCTGTTCGTGTAATTCGGTTCAAACTGAAAATCGACTTAAACCGATTCAATATGAGGAGAGAAGAGGATAGTGAATTTGTGATGAGGTGAGAAGAAGGGCAGGTATATGTGTGGTCGCCTTTTTCCCCTTTTTTTTCCGTTATTTTTTTTTCTTATTTACATTTGTTTTTGATCCGTGATAAAACCTACTACAAAAATTTGATATTATTTGAGCTGACATTTATTTTGGATTTGGACCCTCATTATCTCACCCAATAACCTTCTCCTTTTATTATTAATAATTACTACTACAAATAAGATATTACATATGTCTCGATCCAATCAGACAAGGGTTTCGGCACCGATCATGATCTCCAGCCTCCATTGATTCTGATTCACTCCAGTCCGATGATAAGATGAAATAGAGCGGGAGGGAATGGGTTCGGAACAAGCTAGCTGATGATACAGGCTTTAATATTTAATTGATTATTGAAAATAAATAATAAAAAAATCCGAACATCAAATGAATTTACAATAATTTAAAATTACATATTTTTAATGCTAATCCTGACCCACTTACGAACACATGTCCGTAGAGGGTTCGTAAATCTTGGGTGTTCTAGCTCGAAAACGATGTATTTTTTAGTCATTTTCATTAAAACACCTAAGGTTGTTCATCGGTTCGGTTTGGTTCAAAATCGAACCGAATTGAAACATAATTGTATTATTCAGTTTTGCTATTTTCAAAACCGAACCGGCTTGTAGCAGTTCGATTTTAGACCGAATCAAATTTTTTCGGTTTGGTTCGGTCGAAAACTGAAAAATCGAAAAGTAATTTTTTAATAAAAGTCTTACTTAATAATGATTTAACTCGTAATAGATTTATAAAAAAAATAGAGAAAGTAAATAATTTTGTTGTTCGTTATACAATTATTTATTAATGGTGTAATAACCAATTTCGACATTCAAATATAAATTAAGTAACTAAAAAAATAAATATACCCATATTAATTTCATCATTATTTTAATATTTCGGTTTTTGGTTCGTTTTTTTATACCAAAACCGATATTCGAATCGTATTAATTTTAATATTTTGGTTCAGTTTGAAAACCGAATTATTATAATCAAAACTGAACTATTTTAAACCGAATTAAATAGGCTCGATTCGATTTTCGATTTTAACCACGCCTAAGTCCTTGCCTCCATCTTGTCCCGCTTTATAACTGAGGCAAGTCTTGCGCCTTAATGCCCAACATAGTCTCTTTAGTAGATCTTCTTGATTTTTAGCGTCTTTTATGTCCCATCAATTCTTCTTTGTATGGCCACGGATCTTCACCATTCAGGTCGGGCTGTTCGACTGCTAAATAAATTCTAATTTCTAAAAAAATACAAAGTTTATTAACAAAATGATTTTATAATTTTATTATTTTCAGCATTGATGTGTGTTGCAAGTGGAGTTGACAGATTGAGTCTATCAAACAAATCCTTTCGCAATCCAGCATGACATTCCCGTCAAATTAGGCCCAAAGTTTAGATTGGGCTGGGCCCATGGGCTTCTGTTGATCCAAGCAATCGATTGACTAAGTTTTCTTCATAAAACGATGATGATGATGATATAACTGCACAGAGGGGAGTGGAGAGGAATTAGCGTCGGCGCCAGGGAACGTGAGTTTGCGGGGCTCTCTCTCTTTTTTATATATATATTTCCTCACATGGCTTAAACGAATACTTGTAGGGTTTTGAGTTTTGCGCCTTTTCCTTCATTTTGAATTCCAATTTTCAGGTTCGAAATCGGCGGTCTGCTTTGACTTCATCGTTCCAGGATGAGGTCAGTTTCATGATTTCTGATTTTGATTCCATTTCTAGATGATGATGTAAACGGTGCTGCTCGTTTCTTTTTGTTTTTTGGGTCTTGAGGTTTCTACGTGTTGCTACCTGCTAGGTATTCTGTTGTTATGCATATGTTAGGGTTCGTATTGTTATGGTGGGGAGTCCAACTGTCTCTCAAGCTTCAAATCATTCAACTCCATTGATGCACCTACTAGCTATCTTTTGCACATCCAAACACTGTCTTCAAATCATTCCACGTCTAACTAGTATCTTTTTTGCACATCCAAGGTTTGTTCCTGGTTTTGAGAAGTTTGTTGTGAAATGATATCGCCTTTGGCCAGTGGCGGAACTAGAAATTTTAGTTTGGGGATATGAAAAAAAAATTTTTAAACTGAATGAGGTACAAAAATAAAAAGTATAATGTGTTTAAGCTTGATTGAGGGTATAAATTTTTTTTAAGCTGACTGGGGGTATAAAATTAAGAGATATCATATTTTTAAACTTAATTGGGGGTACAAAAATTAAAAATATATTATTTTTATACTAAAATAGGAACTTTTGGTCGGAACCAGCGGGGACAGTCCCCGCTGTCCACCCAGTGGTACCGCCACTGCCTTTGGCTCTCTAGCTATCTCTTTTTCTTTTGACGGACTATTGAGCACAATGAGCAATTTCTCACCAACTGAAGTTAATGGCTCTTTGACTGCATTTTTATTGCCTTCAGTATTTATATCTCAAAAACAATTTTTATTGTAACATGGAAACATCCTGATGGCTTCACTTAGCTGATCGTATCTAATATCTTGATTTTATTTTTCCGTACTTAGCTTTTTCTGAAGGTTCCTTTTGTTTCTTTTTTTTTTCGTTGTAGATATGTATGTTCGTTTGTTGGAAATTAATGTATTAACTTCAGTGTATTATCTTTGATGATTCTTCAGTCGGCCAATGGAGGAAGATGCTACTGTAAGTTTCCCTACTGCTATTATCATAAGAACATTTATTCCACACATCATTTACATAATTCTTTGCTTATATGGTCATTTACTCTTTTTTCTGAGCAATTTCAGGCTGGTAAGAATGAAGAAGAAGAGTTCAACACGGGACCATTATCTGTGCTGATGATGAGTGTGAAGAATAATACCCAGGTATATGATGCTTATAAATTGTACATTTGGGAGATTCATATTTGTTAGTCTAGTTTCATGGACCCTAGCTTATATCTGTGGCAGAACAGCAAAACCTCATTTTGTGCGTCTTTTTATTCCTGCAGGTTCTTATCAATTGCCGCAATAACAGGAAATTGCTTGGACGTGTAAGGGCTTTTGATCGTCATTGTAACATGGTGCTGGAAAATGTTAGGGAAATGTGGACAGAGGTAATCATTTTTTATCCCAATTTTTGTGTTGTTTGACTATCTGAAACGATCACATTCTCTTGGAATATTACTTTTTTCGCAGGTACCAAAAACTGGTAAAGGTAAGAAGAAGGCTCTTCCGGTAAATAAGGATAGGTTCATCAGCAAGATGTTCCTGCGAGGGGATTCTGTGATCATTGTCCTTAGGAACCCGAAGTGAGAGGTACTGGTTGCATATACCGGTACTTATTTTCATCGCTGCCTTACCCATTTCTCTCTGTGAAAACCCAAACTGAGAGGTACCAGTTTGGGTAAAATATTTCAATACCTCGTGCTGTGTCAATAGTTTCAAGCTTGCATACATTAATATATCTTCGAATGCAATTTTACAGTATGACTATACTGTCTAACAATATTGTGTCGTATTTCTGATGGATTGTGTTGAAGTGACCACATTTTCTTTTATTTTGATGGATGTTATCGTATTAGTTTATATGGGTACTTCAGAAATTAGCCTGAGTTTTGTAGTTTATATGTTATCGTATTGTTATGTACTTGTTTTGTGGGGATTGTGAGCATAGAAATTGATATATTCTCAGCTAATTCGTATATTTTTTCTTGTGGTACTTAAAGTTACAGTTACAATCATTTGTTGTGTTTTACTAGGGTAGATTGTTGTGTGGCTGCTGATGGCTGTACTCAATTGCAGGTATCAGTGGTCTCTTTCGAGCCAAGAGAATATGAGCAGATGGATTAGGGATCTGATATTTGATGTCATTTCAGGAAGTCAGCCTCGCCTTTTAAGGATTTGGAACTTAAATGGGTTGGATTTTTATTGTTTTCAGGATACCCAGAAATTGACTTCCTTTCTAAATATTTTGTAATGAATGGTTAGATAGACTACTAAAACATTTTGATTGATTCTGAACTTGGGTCCACTGCTTGAACTCTCTGAAATGCCTGTATTAACTGTCATGTGCATCTAATATCATGGTACTGACAATTTTAGTGTTAGCTTGGAGCAGTATTCTAAAAATATTCGTACTGGACCTATTAATTGTCAATTAATTGCTAAGCGGTGTTGAAACGTTCCGTCTAGCTGATTAATTATTTAAGACTTAATTTTTTATGAAAATAATAATTTTTAAATATACATGTTTATAATTAATTATTAAATTTATTATTATTAATATATATAACTTCGATTAACTGTCCGATTAATTTCTGACTAGCCGATTAATTGTTAGGCGTTGCGTTCACCGTCTAGCACTGGAGTACTAAAACATTGTGGTTGAATTTAATCAAATGTTGGACAACATTGTTGAAGTGTAGTTGAGTTCTCCCTTCAGTTAAAATAAAAATAATTTTTGTAAGAATGACTATTATTCATTGTGATTTTTCAAATTAATAAAATACGAAACACAAAAAATATGTATCATTACTGTTTCAAAACTTGTGTGGTTACTAGTCAATTTTAAAAATTTCAATTAAGTTACATTTTAGGATCTAATTATAATTCAATCAATCCTAATTATTTCTTGACATTAAAATACATTAATTATAATTAGGTTTTTTAAAATTACATCATTTTATTATTTATTCATTGATTTTTATTTTTCTATTTTGATAAAATTTCCATCCTTGCAACACATGAAGGAGTTCAATCTGTCGGGAGAGCATTGATGGGTAAAAACTGATTTACCGACCCGTAAAAGTCTAACTGAATTAATTTGGTTTGGTTAATTCGTTTATTCGGTGAATTCGGTTAAAAATCGATTGATATTAAGCTTATTTGGTTCGGTTAATGAAAGTGGTATATATGAGATTGGTTGATTCATTTAACTGAATTAACGGAATGAAATAATTTTTTAAAAATATTTTATTTTTCTAATTTATTTAGGTCAAATTTCTAAATTTTAATTTAAAAATAATGTATAAATAATATTCGGTTAGGTCCAGTTAATTTATTATGTAACCGATTAATTCGGCGAACCGATGTATCGGTTAATCATATATTTGAGTTTGGTTAACGGTCAAAGAAATTTCAATTTGATTAATTAGGTTGGCTAACCGAATAATAGTTCGATTCCGTACCCTAATTGGAATAGGTATTCAAACCCAGTCACAAGCTCCATTATGAACAGACCAACACGAATAGATATGTTCTAAAGGCTCGCGTTGCCGAAGTGGATATTCAATACAAGTGATCATGAATCGCTCCTGCTGTGAGATTACTCGTGGATGCTTTATTTGATTAGATAAGCTGCGGCTGGCCATTGCAAATTTGCAATTCAACTTGATCCTCATCCGCTACAAAATAGGATGGATTTCGAGATCAAATTTTGCGGTCAAATCAAGCTGGTTGCAGAATTGATAGCCAATAGCAACTGCATTAGCGACCTAGTGACTACTACATTGTAATAAAATCATAGATTGGTGACCACTCAACTATGGTAGTCGATTTTTGTGAATCATACATTGTAATAAACAGAGGGGATATGAGATATAAGGTGACACTTTATATAAGTTAGGTAAGAGATCGGACAAAACAACATAGTTTTGTTTCTTCTTTTTTTCATTTTAAGGTTTTATGATGTTTATAACATAGTTTTAAATACAACAAAAACAAAAAAAATCTAAACCCTAAAATCCAAAAACCCTAAACCTTAAGGGTATGAAATCCCTAGAAAACACCTAAACCCACAAAACCCTAAAATTTAAAAATTCTAAAACTCTAAAATCCTATAATTCTTATATTTTAGCATGTTAGAATCCTAAAATCTATAAAATGAAAAAAGAAAACTAGCAAAATTATGTAATTTGACCTGGTCCCTTACCTAAGAAATATAAGATGTCACCTCATATCTTATTTTCCCATAAACATATGTATTATGTTTCATTAAGTTTATGCTAGGCTATGCTGAAATTTATGTTAAACGTATGAATTAGGTTTGTGTTAGGTTTTCGATAGGTTGTTCGTCTTATATCTTGGATGTTGAAAATTACAACGTCACTGTTGCCTCTCGCTAATTCATACTATTTGCTAGTTCTTGTAGCCACTCTTAAAGATGAAGATAGCAGTGTTGAAATAAAGTCGAATAAAAGATTTGGTGAGCCAAAAGTGATATGGAGTAATGAGAGATATTAAGAAAATGCAAGTATTGATCTTGTCCATGAAAAAATGAAATAAAGTCAACCCGCCCTGTTGTAACATCTCATTTTCATATACCATTTTTTAGCTGTGCAACCACCTTGATCTCCATTTTCACAACTAATTTCTTAATAAATTATTCTTTATGGAGTTGGGGCACTCGAGATAAGGGTAAAACTATAAACATAGTGGTTTAGACAAATTAGAGAGAACGATGAAATTTCTGATTCAGAAATTTTCTTTTGGCGATTGGACTTATATTTTAATTAAAGCATCCAACGAATAATGTTACATACAGTCACTTCTTAATGAGAAAGTGAACAATTTTTAACAAACATTTCATGTTTTTCTACCACAACACTATTTCGTTAACACTATTGAATTATCTGAGAAATGATGATTAATTATATTGACTGTTGTGAATAGAGGATCATATTGATCGGTGGGCACAGACGCATTAGTCGTCATGGTTCTTTTCATGTATCATTGAATATCGTCGAGTCGTATATCATAGATAAAACTCATAGCATTCAAATAACTAGTATGTGTAGAAAAATTAAAATATTTGATAGATTTTGTCTCAGGTAGCTGACTATATTTAATGCAATATGTTGCATGCATAGAGTTCCAAACGAGCTATGGAGTGAATGTTTGGTGGAGATGCGTCGGTGGTTGTCCTTGATTCATGTGAACGGATGTATGAACCTTAGGCTTTCGCAGGTTCCGCTCCCTGCGTGGTTAAGGCGCTCTAATTCCAGATCCGTTCCAGTAGACGAGCTCAGACTCGGCATTGCGCAGAAGATTCATTCTCATTTACATGGACAAGTTGAGTGTTGTGTAGAGATGTGGTGGAGGATGCGACGAAAGAGTTGCACAATTGTTATTGACAGTGGATCTAAGGTTGAGGGTGTGGATTTTAAGGATGTTGTTGGAGATGGGATTAGGGTTTCTCGAGAGGAGGGAGTGAGGGGAGGAAGCTGTTGCAATAGTGGTTGCCATTCTCATCGGATTTTGAATGAAAACACACAGAAAATCTTTTTGTTTTCTATTCACTATTAAATGTAAATGAAGATGAGTATGAAAATAAAAATAAAAACAACAATCAAAATAGCCGAAAGATCTATCAAAATAGATGGATGAGACTAGTCCATTATTTACAAGGAAATAAGTGTTACATTTGATCCCTCCTCTCTCTGTATATTTATGGTCCGGATCTGTTAAGAACTCTAATGTATTTTACGCGTTGCGAACCCCCTAATCCTCATTCATTTCTGCCCAGATTCGTCCAGATGCTACCAAGTGTCCACTCTTAGTGAGCGACATGTGTCCACATAGGCAAAACGTCCGATGATTTATGTATTTTCATAAATGTATGGACACGTGTCAAATATACAGGCGTGAAACCTCAGCGCACTCTCTTTCTATCATATTTATCTTTATTTCAATTTCACTCAACTCAATTTATCTAATTACATGAAAATATTTGTAAAAAATATATTTCACAATTAAATGTAAAATATTATAAGCTTCAATTCAAGATCCGTATTGAATAGATTTTTGATACGTTTTTGAAAAAGCACATCGATTGACTTTTTTGTTTATATTTTAATAATTTTTATTTTAAAGTACATAGATTAAAATGCGCAAAATATGTGATTATCTACTTTCATAGTTCATCAACTGAATTAGTGCACATTCAATGTACCATGAACATTCAAATGAACTTTGCACGTGCAATGAACTATGAAAGTAGATAATCACATATTTTGTGCATTTCAATCTATGTACTTTAAAATAAAAATTATTAAAATATAAACAAAAAAGTTAAAATGGATTTTTATTTAAAGCTTTTAATTTTTAAAAAATGATTTGTTTTTTACTTTATGAAAATAAAATAATTTAAATAGATAATTAATTTTTAAAATTAAAATTAGAAGTAATGAGTTTTGTGAAAGAGAAAGAGGGTGTGTGTGATATATGGCGCGTTCGGATTGGCTGAAAGAAGGAGATAGTGAGACACGTTTCAGCATGGGTGGATGAACTATGAAAGTAGATAATCATGTACTTTGCGAGTTGCAATCTTTGTATTTTAAAATAAAAAATTATTAAAATGTGAACAAAAAAAGTCAAAATGGATCTTAAAGCTTGTAATTTTCTAAAAATGGTTTTGATTTTTAATTTGTGAAAATAAATCAATTTAAATAAATAAATCATAAATCAAAATGAGAAGAAATGAGTATAGTGCAGGAGAGAGAGGGGGTGACAGGGTGGCGCGTTCTGATTGGCTGAAAGGAGGAGATGGTGGGACACATGACGCGTCCTGATTGGCCGAAATGTGTGTGAATGAGATAAAAAGGAGATAGTGGGACACATGTCATCCACTGGGTGGTCGAAAACGAATGTAATGGAACACGTGGCGCAATATCATTGGCCACAACCGAAAGACCAAAATACTCATTCGCTCAAAAATACACTTAGATCATTTTCGACCGTCCGATCTGAAGATGGACGGAGATTAAAGGAATTTCTCAGCTCTTAATGAACAGTGAAAGTTGTCATAACCAAACTTAATATTTAAAGTGTGATAATAAGTATGATAAAAAAAAACATACTCTTACAATAAGCATGATCATACGTATGGCTAATACATAAAATCATGATGGGTTTATACCAAAACATAATTGTTTAGGAAAAGCAATCACCATGCTTTAATGTATGAAGTGTGATCATAAATGTGATCAATGACCACAATATTACTTATAAGTTTAGGATCTCAGACCATCACAAAATCTCATTCGATCCCCTGAAATAAACATGTTCACAAATTACAAAACATTTTGCAAAGAATACACATTTGGACACAAATAGATTGGCAGTCCTCAATTATAGAATAACTCCAGTTGCTTCACAATAAAAGTATACTCATGCAGTGAGAGTGGAATATGTTGGCAATGACCACTGAGCTTCAATGACAGCTTGGATCTGTAATTAAATTTTGTGCCAATGGTACACCAAGGTTTTACTGAGGACTGAAGCCACCTCAGAATACATTCACATACTAATATGTTGTTACCTCGATGTATCCATCATTCTACAATCATGTTTCTTCCTCCGGCATCTGTGATGGACTTTCTGGTCTGAAAATGAATTTTCACCTACCACCTCCATCTTCGTATCTTGATCTGAGACAAGGGAGGAATTTCAGTGCCGGAAATAAAATACGTAATATTTAAACTGAAATGATGAAAATCTTTATTTAGCACCAGTTTTTTAACCGTCTTTCTTATGAGAGAATTTTATTTGTACCTATAGCAAGCTTCTCGTGGCACAGCAACAACACTAGGCAAAGTGAACTCATAAAAAGAATGCATTTAAAAAATGATTAAGAACCCAGGAAACCCGGCTAAACAGATGCAGCAGTATAACTTTCAAGCTATAGTTTTGAAATATTGAACTAGGCACAAGACTAGCTTGTTCAGCATAGACTTAAGAATTTTAATTGCTGATGAGCTTGGTGAGAATCGAATGGTTTGCACATCGGCTTATATACTTAGTTGGATACCAAGTACAGAATTTCCTTGGATATAATAACTTCATCAACAGAAATGTGCATTACATGAACTTATTTAACCCACCAACAGGTAAAGCAGATATGAGGATATGAGGAACAAAAAAGGAGGGTTTTGGATTGAAAGTCTGAATGGAGTGAGTTACCTTGAAACTTGTTACCCCAAAACAAGGGTCTCTGATCATCTTCTTCCTCATCAAATTCATCTCCATATCCCAATTCGGCATCTCCCCGATAACCCGGCTCGCTTCCATATCCAGACTCGTTACCTAAACCCTCCAATCCGCCAAACTGCGCCATCCCGCTGTTGGTGGCATGCTCCCTCTCATTCCTGGACGAGCTCCTGGCTTCGCTCACATCCGATGCCCAATTGGCTTCCCCACCACCACCACCAGCACCATTCACAAACAGCTCCCCGCTGGAGTCGGTGCCCGCCGCCACCGGGAAATCGGAGCAGGTGGCATAAGCAGCCGAGGCACCTACCGAGCAGCAGCGGCGGTTGGCACTCCGATCGCTGCTCCGTCCAGAGACCGACCTAGATCCCCGCCTCCGTCTCTTGCCGGCTAGCAAGCCCCTCCGGTGCATCGCGGCGGCAGAGATGGGCCTGTCGTCGTCGAACAAGGTGAGGTTGGACATGTCGAGTGAGTCGATCGGGAAGGAAGTGGCTCGATCGGAGAGGCAGGGTCGCTTGCCAGTGGAGGGTTTAGGGTTGAGGGAATCGGAGGAGTCGAGGGGGATGTGAAATGGCTTCCACGAGTGGAGCTTGAAGGTGCAGGCGTCGATCGATTTGTGCGACATGGCAGAGCGCAAGGATCGCCTCGAAGATTCTATCAAGCTCTGAAAAGATTGCCGGTGTCGATTTGGTCGCTCACAATCAAAGCCCCACTCACATAAAAAAAATTGAAATTGTCGTTTTCCTGTTGATGTTGGATTATATAAATTAATTTTCAAAAGCAAAAATTAGAAGGAAAAAAAAACCTCCTCCTTCAATTTTACTTATCAATTTCATTGTGGGAAAAAATTCAAAATAACTTTAAACTATTATCACTGGTCCGAACTATCACGATTTTCAAAAAGAATACGATGAAAAGAAAAATATATTATTTTTTAAAAATAAAATTTATCGTTACACTCCTAAACTAATAATATTACAAGACTTAGATTTGTGTACGCAAATTACATATTTTAATTATCAAAATAAATAATACTTTTTTTGCGCACATAAATAATTCATGGTAGTTCGGACTGAAATTGATTAAGTGGTGGTAGTTTAGGGCCTCTTTTGAGTTTTTTCCCTTTCATTTTTAAACAGTAACAAAAAATAATTTTTTAAGAACAAAAATCAAATTCATGGTATTTTATGACATAATTTGATAATATAAAATACCAATGAATTTGTATTCAATTATATTATGATAATAGTTTTTTATCATAAGTTTTAGAAAAAAAAATCCTAAAACGGCCTCGAACTATCACTCTTTACCAAATTGCGATTCGGACTATCATGTTTTTTTCCCATTGTTTTTTTTCTAGGAAGATGAAGACACTCCTAATCCAGCAGCTGGGCGCCTCTTTTTGCGAACACAAAGCTCATAATAAATGCTCTCTTAAGGTCCCAATGTCATGAACAGTTGCCAGATTGCTTCTCTTTCCGACTCCGCATATTCTTCCACCAAAGCTAGCTGCTCTTCCAACTCCTCCTCTACTTCACTCACTGTGAGACTCAAATTATCGGTGCATTCACCTCTAATTGAAACGTCTGATGAACAATGATGAAATGCCTAATGAGCAGGACACTGGTAAAGTGGGGGAGGGGGGGTCATTAATTTTGCCAGCAGCTATTCGATGAAATGCCCGTTCAAGATGTTGTAATGTGGAACGCTTTAATATTTAGATGTAGTGTTAATTCTTGAAGTCATTGCCTTGTAATTTTTCTAAACTTATTACTGAATCTCGATGTTAGCATTCCATGAATCGCCGTTGAAAACTAAACTTTTTTTTGTTGGAAAATTGATGGTGCAGATGTCTGGCCCATGAAACATCCATCATATCAAGAGAATCTCACTTAGTGGATATGAAATCTAAAGGTCTTTGTTGGGTTGAAAGTATTTACAAAAAATTTGAGATTGTATGTGAAGATGTTAATAGTACAATGAGCATGGTAAACTGTCAATATAGCAATTACGGTAACTTAATATAAGATGCAAGGATATTTCAAGGAAAGGTTAAAAAAGTGAACCGGGGTCTGCTTATTCTTTCTGTCAAGATACATCAAAACTAACAAATGTGAAAATAAATGTAGAACTTCACCCATCTGTATCCGATGGAGAATTGTAGTTTTGTCGGCATTGTCGAGTCTTATGACAAGGATGTGAGCTTTGCGGTTACTGAGCAAGGACAAGGAAAATCAAGTGAAGATTATGCCTATGCTCTTTGTGACGGATGATGCTAATGCTGGTGACAAAAAGGTTGAGGATTAGAATGAGGCCCGATGAACCGACCGGATCATATTGGAACTGATGTTAGTGACAGAGAGGCGGAGGGTGAGAATTAGTAGGAGAAGGAGAGAGTTCGGTGAGTGAGAGGGAGAGGGGGAGGAAGAGGGGGAGGAAGAGAGAGGTCGTCATGGATTAGAAAGGCATCCTTTTCATCCATGCTGATAGACGAGTGAGAACGATGAGGAGGCGACAGAGAGGGCCAGGTCGGTCGGTCGATCGTGACCCCCTTCCTCATAATTGTTAATGAAGCATGGTAGGGCTTCAATCGGATGAGCAGATTGGAGCAGCGCTGCTTGGGGAGGAGACAAGGATTCGTGGAAGAAGATGTTTTTTTTTAAAATTTAACGGAGTTAGAATAGTAGTTAACGGTGTTTAATTTAAGTTAACAGTGTCAAAGTATTTGTCAAAAATCTAACGGCTTGCATCTTATTTGGAACATGTGGTAGTTTGGACTGCAATTAGGTAGAATGTGATAGTTCAGGATCTTTTTTTATTTTTTTCTGAACTTTTATTGCCTATAGTGGGATTGATTTATGCCCGTATATTGACAAGAAAGTAAAAAATATCTCATCTATGTATTAATAACATATATTTGCATTACATTTTCATTCATTTTTGGGATTTTTGTACTACTAATTCTCTCAATACTCAATTTTAAATTAAACAATTTCATAAGCATTATTAATAATAAATTCTTTTAATACATTCTAATAAACATGCATGTGCTCTCAATTCTCAAAGAAGTGCAACAACTAAAATTTTCAATTTATTTTTAAAATCAATAATTACAACTATAACTTAAATCAATATTTTAATAAAAAAATTAGATTCCCTTCAAAAATTTATGATTTTGTTATATTCTAAAAATTCTTGCTACATTCCACAGTCTCTTAACCCATCTTCCTCCTTTTCCATATTTGTCTCCGACTTCTCACTGGTAAAATACCTCAGAGGCATCACAAGAGCTGACCTATCATTAACATTGTTGACATTGAAAATTTAAAAGGAATTAAAAAAAAATGTACTTTCACTTGTTTATTTTATACAATGAATTTATTCATAACATTCACATTTTATACAAGAGAACACAATTTTCAAACTCCAATTCCCACAAATTCACAGTCAATTATTTCCTAAAAGGTATAATAGACCCAACTATTAACAAAACTTTCTTACAAAGGATTTACAGTAAAAGAAATTTCAAGACAGAAAGTCAGATAGTTCCCGCACACTCGGTGAACTGAACCACATGCAGGGACTCTAAAAAAGAAAAATATTCACAAGCCGCACGCTCAATTTACCAGACTATTTGCTCGGCGAGACTCTGACAGATTTAAAAACAAACTAAAAATGTATAAAAATCGATAAATTACTAACGCTACAGAGTTACCTCAGTCCTCGGCAATGGCGTCAATTTGATAGTATTATCGTTGGGCTGTCCTATGTAAATATATTTATTGTACATATGCTTACTAGTTAGTAGTAAGTACATGATCAATCCCAAGAGACTGACTACCTGGCACGTTAGTGACTTGACAATTGATAAAAAAAGACTCAAAGTTATGGGGATTAGAATTGAAATTGTGATTGTGATCACTTCAACCTGCACAATATGTAAAAAAGATCAACAAGATAAACATGTAGTTCAGGTGACTTAACTTATGAGACTTTTTATCACTAATGTTAAAGATGAAGTTCTATTTATGCTGAATTTATCAAGATATACATCTCATATTTTAGAGTGTAAACAATTGCTCCCATTCTACATTCATCATATCCTTTAGCCAATGATATGAATCCACCAAAAATATTATAGTTGTCTCATATTCAAATGCTGAATTTTATTATTAGGAATGGAAATTTATTATTCCACCTACAATCAAATGTAATGTCTATATTATAGTTGTCATCCCAAAAGAGTTCGAACAAATAAACTAAGATCATATAAAAGTATATACAATATGAATAGACTTATGACATAGGCGGAGCCACGTTGGACAGTGGGGGCAGCCGCCCCCCGAATCCCACCAAAAATATATATGCTTATGTAAAAAAAATAAAAAATAAAAATATTTAAATTATTTTAATATATTTACATCATGTATTATAATTATAATTTTTAAATCAATAATCAATTTAATTAATGGAATTTAATTTACCATTAATTATTTGAAAAAAATTCAGTTTAATATAATTATTAAAATTAATTTATTAATACAATATGAA
>NQLW01000040.1:31263-42483 GCA_002312845.1 Kalanchoe fedtschenkoi | reverse complement strand
AAATTTGCACCGTGTTTGTTAATTTTGGTAGTTGAACAACAAATTAAATTTAAGTGATAATTTTTGGCCCTATTTGCATTTCTCTTTTTCGTAACTGTCTCGCACCAGATTCCTGCACTATAACTGTATCGGACACCGTTTAATTTTTCTTTCAGATTTTGTCCTACAGAAGAAAAGAAAAAATCTCAATGACTCCTTTGCCTTGTATCTTCACTATTTTTGTAGGCATATACAAGCCAAAGGGTATTGATGTTCCGAATCCCATACAAACAATATGTACCAGATGGGGAGGTGATCCCTTTTCATATGGATCTTACTCTCATGTAAGGGTACAATCATCAGGCGTGGATTATGAGGTACTTGCAGAAAATGTGGCAAGCCGTCTATTTTTTGCAGGCGAAGCCACTAGTAGAAAGTATCCAGCCACCATGCACGGTGCCTTTTTGAGCGGTCTAAGGGAAGCTTCATGCATACTAAGAGCAAGCAATGCTATGCCAAGTTGTATTAAGAAGCTCGGACTAAAGAATGTTGGTCCAAGCAATGAGCTGTTAACAGACTTGTTCCAGTATCCTGATCTGTTATGTGGCAAGCTTTTGTTCATATTTGATCCTAGGTCAGACGACCCTAGATCCATTGGTATTTTGAGGTTAAGTGTTGGGAAGTCAAATAGCCAGCCAGACTATGAAGACACTAACCATGACTCATCAACCCTGCCATTGCATCTTTATGCAGTTCTATCTCGTGAACAAGCCAACAGATTGCAATCAGTCTCCGGTGGCGACTCAGGTAGATTGTTATACCTAGAAAAAAATCTGGGTTTGAAACTGATGGGACCTAGCGTCCTAGGGAAGTTGGAAAATTCATTAGCACTTAGTATTGCGAAAGCAAGAAGGCGACCCAAGTACCGTGTCGTAGGTGGACTATCAACTTCAAAATAGATATCAGTTAAATACTTCCATCATATTTTCCGGCATTGTTGCAGCTTCAGCCATTAAGATTCTTACAATTCTGTTGAGAGATCGCACCACTTCTGTGACCAAGGTGGTGCATTATGGCTATGCTGTACATAGCATCTATGCAACAGAGATTGTCCATTAAGTGGACGCGCCAAATGATATTCATTGTTGTTGAGGATTTAGTTGATGCTTCATTGTCTCTCATCTTTTGAAGTTCACAGTTGTGGCAGCTTATAGAACAATGGCAATTCAACTTTGGGCCAATCCTCAGAATGAATGTTTAGCTCCCTCAAACTGGTTGGTGTTTTTTCATTTGAGCAGGTTTTAAACGCAATGTCTAGGCATTGAATCATATAAATCCAATTCTTTCTTACCCTTCAATCACATGTTTTTTTTCTTCCACCGTCGCTGGAGAAAATGGCGAGCAGGTAGATGATTTCCATGAAGGTTTTGGTGACATATACTGGTTTCCAGTCGCTGCTTTTAGCTTATAAGGTTTCTATTCCTACAATCACAAATTTCATGTTGTAGGAAGCTTAGTTGATACGATCAAATATTGATTGCATAAAAGATGGTGCAATGATACTTAAATTTAAGGGTTTTCTCATTTAATGGAATAGTCTGGTTCTTTTCTTGGGCTTGATCATTTAATATTGATGTTTTGATTGTGAGATAATATGAATGAGGACGATATGGAAAAGAGTAATCTGGCAAAGAACTATCTAGCGAGAGTGTTAGAATAAAAACTCTCCAAATAGGCTGCCTAGAGTAGGCAGGTGAGGATAGGGATGGCAACGGGGCGGGTTCGGGGCGGTTAGTGGTATTACCATACCCTATCCGTCTCGAGACATATCAAAACCATACCCGCATCATAACCGCTCGGGTATGGAAAACTCAAAACCATCCCCATCCCCGTCGGATTTCAGTTTAACCACGGTTAACCATTTAACCAACAGTCGATCTCACATATGAAAAACCAAAAGTATTATCATTGGTCACGAATGAGGAGAATAGACCGCTCGTTTAGTTTTTCTTTATAACAATGTTTGGAAATACCTAAACTAAGTTTTATATCTCTAAAAAGACAATGATACTAATTAATATTCAAGGGCCAAAACACAAACCAGCAGCAATTAGATAAAGGATAGAAAACTCCTTAGCCAGCTTATGATGTCCATGAGAAGACTTAATATTAGCATAATCGACTTGTCAATTCAATTTGTACGTCAGGAATAGTCACAGCATCTAATTCTTTAAGTAACTGATGCAACCAATAAAAAGAATCCATGAGTTTCAAGCACTAAAATTGATAAAATGATTCAACCTTTGCCTTAGATCTGAAGTATTGGCAGCCAGACCAGAACCCAACCACCCACACCAACAAACCCTGAACATGAAAAACAAATCAAACAAATAACTTCACACAAAAACAACACAATTCAATCTCAGAAACACAACCTACACATTATCCACAACTCAAATCTCATCTAATCTCCAAATCCGCCATCTAAATATTATAAACCAAAATCAAAGAAACACAAACCCCAAAAACAAAATGTAAGAGACAAATCATCAAACACATTATCTGCAACTTCAACTTAACTCAAGCTTTGAGGTCAGAGTTACAAGCTCGAAATAATATTACAGTAAGATCGAAATCAAAGTTGCCTTCATAGCGCATCTCGGTATTGGTTGTAAGGCTAATCAAGCTGCCGATGTAGGAGTACCCGGAGGAACTTGATCTGGAGTCGTCATCCGCCATTCCGGCTACTGTGCAAGAATCGGACGAGTTGTGCAAAGGGAGATCAAAAATAGGTAGGGACTGGAAAAGGAAAACCGAGGGAGATAGAGAGGACATGCTATTGGTTTACTTCGGTTTGGCTTTTGATTGCTTTGGAGTTGAAACGAGACCAGACGAGGTAGTCGGGAGGGTGAGAGAATGAGAGAGGAGGCTGCGTGGAAGAGACTAGGTAGCGAGGACGGTGAGGGAAGGAGGGTGGGCGAAGGAGAGGGCAGAAAATCATTGGAGGGACGATGAAATTGTTGGCGGGATAATGAAATTTTCGTTATAATATTTATTTAAGTGTTTGAGATAGATTGGATATTGCCTCCATTGTTTGTGTTTTACGTTGTCCTGCAATTTTGTTTGTGTATTCTAAATCAATATGTCTTTTACATATTGTAAGGGTGTATGGTCAAAATGATAAATTGAATTGAATTGAACCGAACCATTAGTTTTTGTTGAATAAACAATTGTTTACATTTTGAAACAATGAAAAAATCAAACACTCCAGTTCGATTTTAGATTTTTAGATATAAATTGAGTCGAACCGAATAAAATCATAATAATAGTATAACCATTTAATTAAATACATATGAACTCCAACTGTTTAAATTAAGACACAAGGTATTACACATGTAAATTTTAAAAACTTAGGTTTAATGAGTCTCACATGTGATGAAGATGAATGGTTATAATCTGTTTATGTTTGTGTGAGATTTTCATGTTTGTGTCTAGTGTTTAATCGGTCTCGCATGTAATGTATTTGTTTTGTATTCATGAATGTTACACACCTCTTGTTTTTATTTATGTTTCTCTTAGTGTTTAATTTTATTAAACTGGAAAGTTGCATAGAAAATAGTACTGAAAATTTGTGTATTTCTATAGATTGTCAAGATTTGAATGCCTCTTTAGCTTGCAATTTTTAATAGAATATATTTTTAATTTTTTTGCATAAAAACTCACATCTATGATCAAACTAAATTGGAATTAAATCGATATAATGGTTTACTTTGATTTCTCTACTTACACGACTCAATTCAGTTTGACAAAAATAAAACTGATGAAGTGGTTCGGTTCATTTTTTTTTGTAAAATCGAACAAAATCGAATCATTACACCCATAGTAGATGATGATAAACAGCCCAACTTCTTTTTTTATATATATATATAAGTCAATTAAAACAATAAATGTTTGTCATAAATAAGACTCAATTTTGGTCATTTACAAAAACACTAAAACTACGTTCTAGTGTGTTTATTTATCAATTAATAGGCGACAAAATTAATATGACTAATACTATATAAGTTTTGCACATTTATATTTTATGAAAAACAAATTTATTTAAGTGTTTGAGATAGATTGGATATTGCCGCCATTGCTTGTGTTTTAGGTTGTCCTGCAATTTTGTTTGTGTATTCTAAATCAATATGTATTTTACATATTGTAAGGGTGTATGGTCAAAATGATAAATTGAATTGAATCGAACCGAATCATTACTTTTTGTTGAATAAACAATTGTTTACATTTTGAAGCAATGAAAAAATCAAACACTTCAGTTCGATTTTAGATTTTTAGATATAAATTGAATCGAACCAAATAAAATTATAATAATAGTATAACCATTTAATTAAATACATATGAACTCCAACTGTTTAAATTAAGATACAAAGTATTACACTTGTAAATTTTAAAAACTTAGGTTTAATGAGTCTCACATGTGATGAAGATGAATGGTTATAATCTATTTATGTTTGTGTGAAATTTTCATGTTTGTGTCTAGTGTTTAATCGGTCTCGCATGTAATGTATTTGTTTTGTATTCATTAATGTTACACACCTTATGTCTTTATTTATGTTTCTCTTAGTGTTTAATTTTATTAAACTGGAAAGTTGCATAGAAAATAGTACTGAAAATTTGTGTACTTCTATAGATTGTCAAGATTTGAATGTCTTTTTAGCTTGCAATTTTTAATAGAATATATTTTTAATTTTTTTGCATAAAAACTCAAATATATGATCAAACTAAATTGAAATTAAATCGATATAATGGTTTACTTTTATTTCTCTACTTACACGGCTCAATTCAGTTTGACAAAAATAAAACTGATGAAGTGGTTCGGTTCATTTTTTTTTTGTAAAATCGAACAAAATCGAATCATTACACCCATAGTAGATGATGATAAACAGCCACAACTTCTTTTATATATATAAGTCAATTAAAAACAATAAATGTTTGTCATAAATAAGACTCAATTTTTGTCATTTACAAAAACATTAAAACTACGTTCTACTGTGTTTATTTATCAATTAAAAGACGACAAAATTAATATGACTAATACTTTATAAGTTTTGCACATTTATATTTTATGAAAAACAAATTATGAACACTTTGCTCAATTATGATAATTAGTCTGCATGTATTGTTGCCAAACATAGAATTTTTGTAACGAACATTACTTTATCCAAAAAAAATTGTCAATGCAATTTTGACATGTATTTGAGGAGGCTGAACATTTTGAGGTTTGTTCTCGTCTTAGAAATGAACATCACGTGATGTTTTGTTTGAATCGGCCCTTTTTGTGTTTCCTTTTCATCTGGGTATGTGTGTTTTGTTCCACAGTTGTAATCACATTTGACTTTTTGAGGAGCAAGTTATGCTGAGGAACAGATCCAGAGCAGCTGTGAGTACTAAGCAAGCTTTAGTGTCCGATCATACCACCGTTTCACCTCCAACTCGGGATCACACCCCCAAACCTGTTTCATCCTTTTTAGCATCTCCCAGATTTTTCAGAGGTTTATTGACTAAGATGAAAGGCGGTAGAACAGATGATCTGATGAATCCAACTTCAACTCTTGACGTGAAACCAACTTTTTTCTTTCTGGACAACCCGTTTGAATTCAATAAAAATAAGAACATCCAAAACTCACCCAGAACCTCAGCTAGAAAGCGCCCATGGGAGACTTCAAACTCTACTGCTGTTGGCCTTGCACTGATTACATCACCTGATGAAACCCCAGCTGGGAAGCAACACAAGCCAGGTACTAGAATGGTCATATTCGGGTCACCACCATCTATGCTCTCCCCAGCTGATTCGCAGTACTCTCCATCTGATTTTGGAATCAAGACTCGGAATCAACAACTCTGCTCTCCCAGGCATGTTTTCCAGACAAGGAGTTCTCCTCCTGTCACTGCAAGCCGTCTTTCAGTGGCTGAAATGGAGCTTTCAGAGGATTACACACGCGTCATCTCTCACGGCCCCAATCCAACAACAACCCATATTTTTGACAACTGCATTGTGGAGAGTCGTGCTGGTGCCCATGCCCCATTATCCACCTCTGCAAAGACTAAGAGGAACTTTGTGTCAGATTCTCTTTCTGACAGTTTCCTCAGCAATTGCTATACTTGTAAAAGGAGTCTCAGTCACAAGCAAGACATCTACATTTACAGGTTCACTACTCTCCCCAACCACTAACCAGTCTCATCATGATGATGATCATTCATGAGTTATTACTGTGGCCTGTTTGCTAAGATGATTTGTGTTGCTATATTGATATTGTGACAGAGGTGAGAAGGCCTTCTGCAGCCAGGCTTGCAGACTTGAAGAAATGCTGAAAGATGGAGCTGACTATCCATTCATGGATGATGATGCTGCTGCTTACAGAAGTTACTATTAGTTCCTAATCATTCAGTTCATCACTAACCTCGTACAGAGATTGGTGATTGAGAGGTTCTTTTGTTCTTCTTCTTCAAGCGTTGGTTGAACTCGGCTTTTACGGATATGATTGCTTCCCAATTTCTTTTTCTTGTTTTGAATGATCTACCAGTTGTCTTCCTCATCTGTTGCATGCAAGGATAGGATAAAAATGGTGGACCAACATAGTTTGATGATTGATCTTGATGTTCCAGATGGCAATAAATGACTCTTCAAGTTTTGATTGTTTTGGTGTTTGTCATTTATGTATATGTTTGTGAAATGAGCAACAGTTACCGGGTGCTGTGTTTGTTTGCCCTCCAACTCCAATCATCATACACATACTTGATATAAAAAGTTACAGGTGTACTGAATTGGTTGGACAAATTTGAAATTGGCCCGCTAGTTTTAAAAAATCAAACTGAATCAAATTACATGGTTTGATTCGGTTAATTGTTTTCATGAATTTTATTGACTAATTTAATTATTACATGGGAGGATTTTCATATAAAATTTTAATTTTGTTCAGTTTGGATCAGTTCGGTATGAAAAAAAAATAGAAATCAAACCAAATCATTAGTTATCAGTTTTTTAAGATTTGAAATCGTAGCCAAATCACTCACATTACAAACCGAACCAAACCTATCAATTCAGTTCGATTTGATTCGATTTATAGGTTTATCAGTTTTTATTTACACACCTATAAAAAGCTGCAACCATCATAAGTTATTTTCTGATTATTTTTAAAAATATTTGATAATTATTAAATTTATTAAAAACAATATGTTTTTATTAAAAGCTTATATTATCAGTTTCACTTGTGTTTTATTTTATTTATTTATTCTACTATCTTTTAGGCTGTGTTTGGTCTAGGAAAAATTTGAGAGAAAGGAAAATTTTGAGGAAAAATTCAAAGGAATTCTTTGTTTGGTTTAGGGAAAATTGGAAATGGAAAACTAAATGGAAAGTTAGATAAAAAATTTGAAGAAAAATTTGTTTAATTTAAAGAATGTTTTAGTACTTTCTACAAAATTTTCCAGTTCAAACCAAACAAGATGAAAATAAAATGAATTTTTGAAGGAATTTATTTTCCTTCATATTTTTCTCTTTCTATTTTTTCTCAAACCAAACACAGTCTTAGGGTGACAACTATTTTGGGATTATGGACTCAATTCAGGTAATATTTTTAGTTGTTGTGCATGAGTTTTGTTATCTGTCGATTTTTTCAATTGTGTTTTAGTTCGGTTGTATGAAGCTTTTCGATTGTGGTTTTTTTTAATATATTTTGTTTGTTTGTTGTAGTTAATCTCTTCTTATTTTGTGAGGGGTCCACTTAACACCCCCTAACTAAAGTAACACTAGCGGGTAAGATTGATATATGAGAAGTGTCGCTTAAAAAAAAGGTAGCGAATGTTACATTATGTCTTAAGGAAAATTTAGAAGAGGAATTAAATTATTATCACTTTCTCATTTTCGATCAGAATTAATTGAATTAGTGAAAATAATGATGGAAAAAAAATTTACACTGATTTACAACTACATTTCTAAACTAACATTATTATAGCAAACAAATTTGTGCGCAAAAATTAAGTCATTTGATCATAAAGTAAATTATAATCCTCAACAAATGCAATAAGATCATTTATATTTAATAAAATCAAATTAAATGATCTTAAACAACATCTTAAATTAGTCAAATAAATTTTATCGCATTTTTTTCGACAATTCACATAGTTTAGATCGTAAGAGAAGGTAGAAATAGTTTAAGATTTTTTAAATATTTTTCTCTATTTTTTTATTAAAGGTTGGGTTGAGTTCGTTATGGAGAATAATCTGTGGGCTCGTGATATCACAATTTTTAACAGTCTAGCAAGCGTAGGCTTGAACTAAAACTATAGGCACGTTATAGGCACGTTATTGTGCTGTTTTCAAACAATTATTATACCCGTCGTTCGAAACATGTGAGGGATAGGTAGATTTATTCCCAACAGATGAATCTATTTTTTAAAATGTCTTGACAAGCGTATTTTTTATTTTTTTATATTTATCGATTAGTTTCAAGAATTGGTTGCAATCAGATATATTCTGAAAGTCCAAGTCGAACTCAAAGGATCATGTAAGACTTGTCGGATGCACTAATATTTAGTTAAAAAATATTTATTCCTAGTCGACTGATTTTGAATTAAATAAGTCACTATGCAAAATAAGAGTAGTTATGGAGGGTAAGTTGTTTACAGATTATGGAAAAATCATAAGATTTCTACTTCATCTAAATTGTATGTAAACTCTCATGTTATTTTGAAGCACAAATAATTATCCACATTGTATATTATGCAATTTCAATAATACGACATATTCAATAATTTGGTGCGAGTTAGACTTTCGGGTCTTTCTACGCAGTAAATTACTGATTACAATTAATTCTGCATTGTGTTGTTTTTCAATTTTGGTATTCATAGCTCACATATACTAGTCAAAATGGTGATTATGTTAATATTTTCTAAATATCAAGGTCGCAGGATAAACAAATTACTCAATATTCCTAGTCCAAATATAATTTTTAGAAGTTTAGGAGCCAATTGTTAAAATAAAAAATTGACGGGCCAAAACCACATATGAGTAAATTGCTGCGACCTTGATTACAATTAGGTTTGATTACGACATTTCCTTATTACAACTTCATTTATTATTCTAAGCATTAATTTAATAATGATATCTTTATAATATCTTTCCATGATTCGTGTCTAATAATTAACTCAATTCTATTATATTATGGAATATTTTCACTATGCCCATTCTTGTATATGGTTTTTGACAGTGAATAATATTTGACAGTGAATATCTATTTTGACAGTGAACATGTTCACCATCAATGTTCACTACCATAATAAAAAAAACATACAAACAGATTCAGATAAAAATATATTGACTACTGAAATATGAAAAAAGTAGAATGAATAATTTTTTCTAAAATAAGTATGAAAAATTAGGCCAGTGCAGAAATGAGTTTCTGAGTTCTTCCCTCATATGGTCCTTGAAGTACAAACCCTGCTTACTTCTAGATTTCATTTACCTGAAGGTCACTTTTATTTTCAAGTTATTTTCATTCTTGGTCATGTCGAATTGAATTTGTTGTGTTTTGTATCATTTAGGAGGTGATCATTTGATCTGATGAAGTTGGCTTTAAAGAGCAGTGTTGGTAAAAATTAGAGGGAATGAAAGATTTAGTGTCCATATTGTTATACCAATTAATGTGGCCTCAGGGTGATCCAAAAACAATAAGCAATGGTGAAATAAATTTTTTATTGGTGGCACTGGCAGGATAATAGTTGAAGTGCTGTGAACGAGAAACATATGAACTTGAATGCAGCTCCAACTCATAAATAAGAGATAGCTAAGATGCAATCAGGCCCGGCCCTGATGCTTTAGCCATGTGGGCGGCCGCCCGGGGCCCATCACGGGTCGGGGCCCAACACACAAAAAATTTGGTCCGCAGTCAATGTAAAAACACAAATAACTCTTCAAATAATCTATTAGCTGGTTTCGAACTTACGCCCTACTGCAAATTTCAAACAGTATAAACCAACTCAGCTACGTCACTAGTTGAATTTTTTCATTAGTAAAAGAAAATAACATAACTACAGGGCCCATAATTTGAATTTCGCCCAGGGCCCACAAAATCTCAGGAACGGCCCTGGATGCAATCTGTAAGGTGTTTGTGAGGCCAGTATCTCGATTATGTGAGCTTGGAGGCTAGGTATAGTGCTCCATTATTTCTGATATTGTCCAAGGAGGGACTTTTTTCAGCAATAACTCTTTTTGATATTTTCAATCAACACTATCCTACTTTTTCATTTATTTTCAGTAATATCTTATTTTTTTTGTTTTTGCTGGTAATAACCACAAATTGGAATATTGAATCCGTTGTTACCAAAAGCGGATTGTATAAATCATACTACCCGGCCATGTTGGCATGACACCTAGGATATGAAAGAACAATCCGCTGGTTACCCGCGCGGATTTGTTCTAGATCCAAAAACTTATAATAATCCAAATTCCAAACCCACCTCACAATCGGAAAAACGAGTAGAGCAAAAGGCCATCTATGGGAAAAGAAAGAAAGGAAGCGCTTTCGTCTTTGGATCTTCTATGGTGGAGCGATAATGGAATTAGGAAAAGGTGGGTTTTTGTGATGATGGGGTTGTGGAACATGGGATTTTGGGAGATGGGGTTGGATTTGGTGGAGAAAAACGCAGGGGAGAGACGTGGGAGGTGGGAGAAGGTGACACGTGGAGGAGAAGAGCGCCTTTGCCTTCGGATCTTCTGCAGTGCAATGACATCGGCTCTAGGGGTTTGTGAAGAGGGTGAGGATGGATGAGAAAGTTTAGGATAAATTCGTTGATACTATCAGCGAATTATCTTAGCACAATCTAGGAGTATTGCTATGTGTGTGTCATCGTGTATTAAAACATGACATATTAAATCCGTGGTAGTACTAGTAGATTGCTCACTCCAATCCGTTATTGTTGCCGGCGGAAATCAGAAAGTTGCGAATTGTTGATAATAAATTAAAAGATAGATATTCTTGATTCAAAACTATCAAAAAAAAAATATTCTTGAACAAAAATCCCAAAGAGGCAACTGATGACCGATAGCATGGAATCTGGAGATGATGTATCAGCTTGTTGCTCGGGAACTCGAAGACTTCATCAATAATTGTCTTGTGAACCGAGACGAAATACCCCGAAGACGTCGGCTGAAAATGCCGCAAATGGCAGCAACGATTAGGC
>NQLW01000040.1:3929-15317 GCA_002312845.1 Kalanchoe fedtschenkoi | reverse complement strand
TTAGGGGAATTCTCTGCCCTTTTTCTTATTGGAATATGGGAGAATTCTATTAAGTTAATTTTGGGATTTCTTTTTACCCAATTTTCCCACTCAATACCGTCTTTAAGTGTTATTTTAAAAGCCAGAATATGACGTTTTTTTGTAAGTTCACAAATTATGGCTTGCATCCTATAGATTTTACTTTCCCTTGTCACTAGGAGTATGTCTTTTTTGGTTGTTATCCATTTTACTGCATCTGAATTTATATCCCTCGCCGTTAGGGGATTATTAACTGACAAGAGAATATGGTGCCATGTCCTGCCTAAATCTATGAACTCATCTTCAGCACTATCTACTGGAACTTTTGGGATTATGATACCCAAGCCCCCATTGTAATCAAGAGCAACTTCTGAGGGTGTCAATGCCTCTCTTGCATATGGGCTTTGGTTAATTCTTCTTAGAATGCACCCAAAAAGAGTTGCTATTATCCTTTCTTCCTCTAGCTCCTTTATCTTAGTTGTGAATCTTACTCGGATAAATCTCGCTCTAAATGGACCATGACGCCTCATGATTTGGGGCAGCTTATTTGCAATCATTATTATTGGGACATTTCTTTTCTTCGTGAATACTTTGGAATATTTAGAATCGAGCCTGCACTCTTGGCCATCTAATACCTTTAAGAGATTATTTACAAAAGCTGTACCCTCCGCGGTAGATCCTGACAGGGTCCCTTCAGTAGGATCGTATTCCGTATGCTCATGAAACTCGTCGAAAACCCATAGATCATAAAAGTCATTGGCCCCTGTGAAATCGTTCCTCCTAGCACTGGCAAAATACACTTTTAACACTTTTGATAAGCAGTGGATTAACAGTGTTTTTTGTGTACTGGGCTCTCCATAAATAAAAAGTTGTTTTGTCTTTAATGGTCTTTTAAAAAGGAGTTGACATGCGATCCAATCTATTATTAAGTACTTTTCTGCAAGTTCCTCAACATCGTACTCGCTAGGCCACCCTTTTGCTTCAAGATATACCATTAATCTTTCTAATATGGAAAGCTCCATATCTTTGAGTATCTTTAAGTCCTCAAAAGCCTCTTTCATTCTTGGAAGGGAATAAAGCACCTTGCTCCTTAAGACTTCATCCCGATATATTTGATACCAATCATCTATTTTTTCCAATTTGTTTAAAATAGTTAAGCTGTTTATTTGAGCATTAGACTCTCTGTGCTTTTCTGCAGCATCTGCCACTTCTTTTATTTGTTGTAAATTACACTCACCCCAAATTAGAGGGGAAGGATCCTCTTTTATTATATATTTGCAGATGGTTCCCCAACCTTTGTGTAAGCTTATATTAATGGATCTTCCATCCCATTCCATGAAAGCTTCCCTTAACTTTTTGCGTACGGTATTCTTTGAGGAATCTTTTGCCCAGATTCCAATATGATAATGTAAACCCTTCTCCTTATGTTGCTCAGTGGAAACAACAATGGATTTACAAATGAATAAAGTTTTTATTCTATCTATTATAATTTCTTTACTGACAAACTCACGAGCTTCTGTATGAATTAATGTTAGGAGTATGAAGGGTCTTAAAGTACTTTTTGATGAAAACCCTTCTTCCCTAACGAGTGGACCTTCCATAATTTGATTTATTTCGTAGCTTTCTAGTTTTGAATCTTTTTTCACGAATTCCTTGCATATCATATTTATTCAACCCGACTCTCCTGTTACTTGTTAGTTACTGACTTTCGTCCTGTCACTGGCGTATGGAAAGAAAATATGAAACTGTTCCTTAACAAAGAAGACGATACTCCGGAGGGAGAAGACGATACTCCGGAGGGAGAAGATGATACTCCGCCGGGGAATCGTCTTCATTCTACTTAAGAAATTTAATACTTTATAGGCGGAGAAGACGATATGCCGCAAGACCCCCTTACTAGAGTTAGGGGGGTCTTGCTAACTAAAAGAAAAGAATTGCTTACTTAAGGGAGAAGTGCCCTCGTATTCCATTTCGAAACGAAATGGTGAGGGCGATCGGAAACTGCATTCAAGCCAGCAAGCCGGCCGGCCGGAGGTTCCCTTTCTAGCTGCACTTGAGCTCTTCATTCGTGGTATCCACGAGGACACCACTCACTTGAGCCCCCTTCGGAGAGTTAAGGCAGCTTAACAATTGAGATTCCATTCCTGCCTTTCACCATTTCTTGAGAGAGATATTTCACACTTTAAAAGTTCTCGCCTCATTTCCTTCTTGCCCCTTTCAAGTATTTCCTTTTCTAGGCGTAAAAATAATATGCCTTCTTCAGGTTCATCTGTTTGATTTTCTATAAACAGGGGAAAAACCTTCATAGAAATTTCTCCTCCTTCAGTTGGCCTTATGAAAATTGTTATTTCCAGTGGCCACATGACAAAATCGTCCACTTCCCACTTTGAGCTTCTTTGTATTCTAATAGCGCTGGATATTTCCTGATTTAGGAGGTCCCCCTCAGGCATAATCCTTTTTAACCATTTTCTCTCTTCATGGTCGAAGAAGATATTCTTCAGAGTTTGAGTGCCCTCTAGAATTTCCTTGTTTCTTAATTCCAAATCCTCTTCTTCTTCTTCACCTTCCTCAAAAAGTTTATCTAAGAATTGCTTTTGACTTTTAGGGGAATTCTCTGCCCTTTTTCTTATTGGAATATGGGAGAATTCTATTAAGTTAATTTTGGGATTTCTTTTTACCCAATTTTCCCACTCAATACCGTCTTTAAGTGTTATTTTAAAAGCCAGAATATGACGTTTTTTTTCCCTTTTCTCTTGATAGCTGGAGAAAACCCATCATCATCCGGGTGCTGTCCTGAATTAGGGGGATCAATGAAAGGAATAGCCGTCTAACTGTCTGGCACCACCGAAGGGGTAGGAGAAAATTGAGGGGATTTTGTGGCATTTGTGCTGATTGATTTACTGCTTAGAGGGGACTCAGTGGCACCGATATCTGCCTTCTGACCTGAGTCTATATTGTTAGCGGTTTTGATGGCAGGGGTGGGACTTATGGTTGCATATTCATTCTGGGGAGGGATCAATTGCACGTTCTCGTCTGTGTCCTTGTTGCTAGCAGCTGCTTCCTCAAAAAAAACAGGGATATCATCAGCATTGATAGGTTACTTGAGGAGATCGGGTAGGGGGTTCGGAAGCCTAAAACGACCACGCGCGGGGGCTGGGGCCTGGCTGGTACGCTCGGTGAGGGCTAGAAGCCAGGCGTGGAATGTGATGTTATGTTCATCTGATGATGTTATGTTTATCAGATGAGCTTTTATGTTTATCACATGAGTTGTCATATTAATCAAATGTTGCCATGTTCATAATATGAGCTGTTATCTAATGAACCTATTTATTCAGCTCGTGAACATATCATCAGTCTGATGAACATGACTATTTTAGTGAATATAAATATATAGTTCAATCAAAATCATAATTTTTAATATTTTCTCTTTTTTTATTTTTTATTTTTTATTGGGTTGAGGTGGACTTCATGGATTGAAAGCCTCGTGAAACAACATCGTTTTCAAGTAAGAGCACCCAATCGATGATCCCATGATTCATTGCGATGTTTCGGCTACTTTTCTATGACATCTTCTATGTCTCTCCTTGACTTGGTTTGGTTTTATTTTTAATAATCGAACCATTTATATAGTTTTGGAAATTTTAAAACCGAAATGAACCATTAAATTTTAAAAATCAAATTGAATCAAAACATGTGAACTTAGTTTTGTTCATGAAATTCATTTAAAGCTTTATTTACTAAATAAAAGACTTATGATGTAAATAATAACATAAAATTATTAAGTTATGTTATATATGAAAATATATTTAGGAGCAAATGGATATACAACGGCACTGCACTTAAATTATATACAGTGACACTAAAACGACGACGTTTTGTTCTTTTTCTCTCTCTCCCGTCTCCTTCTTTCATTCTTTCCATTTTCATTGGCATCCTTCTTCCCCTCGATTCATTGCCGATGCCGATTTGGAGGAAAACTTGTCTAACCCTCAACGCTTTGAAAATAGTCGACTTCTCTTTCTCGTATATGCTTTTTCAGAACCGGGCCTGCCAATTTCTTTTCATTTCATTTCTCATCTGCTGTTATCTTCAGTTTACTACTCATTGTTGGTAGGAGCCCTCATATTACGTTCTTCAATTTCTATCTCTCTCGACATATTTTTTTGAAAACAAATCTAAAGCCAACAAAATGAATCAAACGAGAAATTCGCCACAACCAACATCGGCTGGAACCAAACTCAGGGAGGGTGCTGATGGAGCCCCTTTTTCAATTGTGAGGCTTCATTGTCATACCCGTTATTGTCATTTCAATTACAATCAATGGAGAAAATATTCAATTCACATACAAGAGCTGCTCCATCGACTTTTAATTCGGACAACTATTCCTGCATTTGGATGCATATTAGATGATACAAGTCTTGAAAAATCATCTATTATATCTTGAAGATTTTTTACATATTAATGCAGTCTTCTCTATCACTCAACATTTAAGTCTTGAGAATTTTATGGATGATGAATCTTTTTTAAGCAATAACCTTATGAAGGATACTCCAAGACAAAATGAAATTTGGGAATACAAATGATGCGGTACGAGATGCTTCCTGTGAAAAAGTTGTCGACTCACTTTCAGAAAAATATTTTACGCTATAATCATTATGCTACGAGGGGAGATTTTGGTACTCGAAAGCGTTTTACAACAAGGTCATGACACACCAGAGAAATAATTAAGAAGGAGTATGTATGTACCAAGGAATGATATAAGAATATTGAACCACAAACAACAAGAAATAAGAAACGTAGGAGAGATGCACGAACAGGTTGTCTTACGAAGAGTGAGATTCGATAGAAAATCTAGAAAATGGATTGTGGACAAGTTTATTGATGAACATAATCCCACATTGGCGAGTCCAAAATAAAGTGATGAAACATCAAGCTCATTGTAAGTATCATAAATCGATGGAGGGAAAAATTGATATATGATCTTCATGCAGCACGATTAAGTCATTCTCAGATAACAAAAGCAGTGAATACTCTTACCAGTAATTTACATGAAGATATTACTGCGAAAAAAATATTTAGAGGTCTTAAGGACTCAGAAGAGATATCACGTTGGAAAGGAATGTCAAGGTATCATTAAACATTTTTTAAAGAAAGCTAGTAGAGGAGATGATTTTTATTTTAATGTTCAGATTGACAATAAAGGATGCTTAAAAAATGTCTTTTGGACCGATGAACGATCTCGGACTCTTATTTGGAATTTAGAGATGTGATGATGTTTGATGTGACCTATAGAACAAACAAATTTAAGATGTCATTCTCGCCATTTGTATGAGATTAGACACTTGATGAGCATCATTTCATGCTTTGTTCCCCTGACTTGGGTGATCTTTATGGTTTGAAGGCTGTTTGAACTGGCTTCATCCCTCCCTTGCGTCTCCACTGTTATCTCCTCGTTCACATCGTTTACTAACATCTGCAACGTCTGATTAGTTAATTCCATGATTATATACAAGAAAAGTGTTTAAATATTAAAAATGACACGCCAAATTATTGAAAAGGTCAAAGGGCGCGGATGGCTTACACAAAGACGAAGTTCTAGCGTAGTGAGAGCAGGCGAGCTTCTTATGAGGCATAAGAGATATGAAATGTGATCAGCTTCATTAGGTGAAAGGCCTTCTATGGTTAATTTCTTCATGCTTTCCAGAGCCACCGGAAGCTTCCTTGGGATGTTATACGACGTAAATGTCTCAGAGAATGGCTTCTCCTGGCGAACAGAAGGACAGGCAAGTCAGCTGAAAGACTAACTTAGTTAAAGTAGATATAAAATCAATGAAAGAATCGCACATTATCACAAATCAGGTCCAAAGAGACATCCTCAGCCACGGGCAAATGGCAGAGAAAATCGACCAAATTGGAGGTGTTGGAGTCGTCTACTTGCACAACCAGCAGCTGCTTCACCGTGACCGACACCACATTCAGAGGCCTCTGAAGCTGGAGCGCTTTCGGATAATGACATTGGACGTCTAAAAGTCTGAGCTCGGGCCCATAGATCAGCAGACTGTCTTCCTTAATGAAACAATCCCGTAGAGACAATTTCTCAAGCAGCGGGGATTCCCCGATGATAGTTTCGAGCGTCCCTCTGCTCACATCAACCCTGTATAACTCGAGTCTGGTCAGATGACTGAAGCCTGTAACTTGACAGGACGCCTCGATCACACAAGAGCTCAACTTCAAATGCTTCAATCCAGCGCAAGAGAAAAGGCAAGAAGGTATCTTATAACCCCCGAAACCTCCAGGTAAATCCGAGTAGCCCTTACAGACCTCAATGGTCAAGCTCTCAAGCTCGAAATAGTTCGTAATTTACAATATTCCGAATGATTTTCACTACCAAACATATATTATTTTATATCTTAAATTTAAAGTAATGAATAGTTCTCATTAGATACTTATGAAGTTATGATACTTAAAATATGTTTTTGAACTTATAATACAAATTGAGAATCAAATTTGGCAAATTGAGAGGTGAAACACTAGCTAGCTAGGTTAGGTAAAAGGCAGCATGGATATCCTCTTCTCCTTCTCTTCATTTAAGAGGTACTTATCTTCAACCACCTTATCCTTATATTGATTAAGAGCGTAAGTAAAAAATTATAAAATAATAAATAAATTGAATTAAACCGGACTGGATCAATAGAATGTTAGCGGTTCAGTTACGGTTCGAAATTTTGAAAAATCGATGATTAATGGTTTGATTTTTAATTTTTTAAACTGAACCAAACAAAATTAGGATTTTATATGAAAATTCTCCTATTTAGTAATTAAATTAATCAATAAAGTTCATGAAAATAAATTAACCGAACCGAATTGAACGACCATGTGAATTGATTCGGTTTGGTTTTTAGAACTAGCCGTTCGGTTTAGTTTTAATTATCTAATCGCACTCTTAATCCTGGCTACCAAACGTGGGCTAATAGTATGTGTTTATTTAATTTAATGACAAAAACAATGTAGTTTAAATCATACGAATATAAGTCATATGGTAATATTAGTTAAGGAATGCGATTGTATATTTTATTTTAAAAATCAGCTCGAAATTTTTTTCTTAATTTTTTTACATTTAGATATAGTTCTGAGGTAATTGGATAAATGACAATAATTTCTTATAATTCTAACTACCAAATTTATCTTATCATTTTACATTAGTTGTATTATTTTTTTCTGTTTTTTCCTCGACAAGGCTTTGTTTTGGAGTAACTCGTGTTGTGCGTGGCTTAGTTGTGCATTAACGATGTGTCTGTTTTTTCTGTTATTTCATTTTCTCGCTCATTTGTCCTTAGAAGCGATGTTTGAAGTATGTATTATTAATGATAATTAATAATATGACGTATTTGAAATACAAACACTATTTAAACTTAATAAAAATGTCACCATTTTGGATCCTAATCATAGTTATTAAAATCGGACTCGATATTAAATCGATCAGAAGTCCGATTTCGAGATTTATCAGCTGAACCAACAACTCAGACCGGTTCAATCATCCGTCTGAATACTGAGATCACAAAGCCAGTCTCTTCGTCCTACACCTTGGGTACATACTGATCGCCTCCTACACCTTCTTCGTCCTAAGAGGCACAATTGGTTTCTACGCTTGCTTCTAGTTCACAAGACTCATCTACCAATCAATGAAGATTGATTGATACATTGACCAAGTCAGGCAAATGCTCAGCTGGACAAGATCGCCAGGTGCTAGCACTTTTTTTTTCTTATTTCCCTGAGAATTCATATAATTGTAGACAATCCCAAATTGTTAGACATTTTACAATTCATATGTTACACATAATGTAGTTTTTATTTTTTTCATATCTTCAGGTTACACAAGCAGGAAAGAAACACATTAACATTTGACTCCTAAGCATTACAAAATGCTACTTTCTGCTTTCCCTTGACCGGACATCCTCCAGCTAGGCCACTCCAGCAGCCACCTCGGGGACATCAATAGCATCCGTATCAGGCTTCTTCTGGGTGCACAACGCAGCATACCAAATGATGCCAGTTATGAGCAGTATGACCCTGGTGGTGGAGCTGTGAGGCACGATCCGCCTCTGGTGCAGCACGCCACCCGGATTGTGCCCCGGCAGCCTCTTTGACGCCTCAACTCCTACAGGCTTCACTTTGTCCAGCGACATCTTAGTTCATTCATATTTTCTGTAATTGCAGAACAAGACTTAGGCATCAGTTATGACGGGTCAAAACAGAAAATTATTGTTGGGTGAATTGCCGGAGAAGCTTGTATATTAGTGGCTGGCGTTGCGGGACTTATAATTATATGTAAAAAGAAGAGAAGTAATAACATAACTAGGACGGAAGAGGTACCTCTGGATGTGGTGGTCCACCCAAAAGATCTTCAGAGTGCGTAAACTCTGAAAATGTCATGTCAGTGCAAATTATTCAAAAATCTACCGATAATTTTGCAGCTGCTAATGAGATTGGGCAAGGGGGTTTTGGGTGGTAGTTTATAGACGGATAATGAATGATGGCACAGAAATAGCTGTGAAGATAATGGACACTGGTGGAGGAGAATCCAACAAAGCTATTGAAGAATTTCACTCAGAAATTCATGTTCTCTCCAAAGTTGGACATATGCACTTAGTTTCACTGTTAGGCTACTCAATCGTAGGAAATGAAAGGCTATTAATTTACGAATATATGCCTAATGGAGCACTAAGCCGACATTTATTACATTGGGAGAGATTTAGACTGAAACCACTGTCTTGGGTGAAAATGTTGGGAATTGCCCTTGACGTTGCAAGAGGACTCGAATATCTTCATGGGCTAGCTCGCCACAGCTTCATACACTGAGATTTGAAGTCCTCCAACTTCTTATGAGTAATGACTTTCAAGCCATCCGGACTTCAGCAAATCTATAGCCGGCACGACACTTGAGAGAACTTTTGGCTACAAGCACCTGAATGTGCAGGTATATGCTTTAAGATAGTGTAATGAAAAATAGATGTTATTAAATATGCGTTTAATGGCGCTTGTGTTTTTGTATGGGCAGTGTTGGGAAGAATCACCACAAAATCTGATGTCTAAAACTTCGGTGTTGTGCTGATGGAGTTATTAACCGGTGTCAAAGCGATGGATGAGAAGCGCCCTAAGGAAACCCAGTATTTGGCACAATGGTTCTCGCAAATCAAGGATGAAAAGGAAAACTCATGGAAGCCATCGACGCTACATTGGACATAAAAACGGATGGATCTGAAGTTGAAGGTGTCTCAGTAGTTGCTGAGCTTGCTGGGCATTGCACCGCCAGAGATTCAAGCCACCACCCGGTATGAGTTACATAGTGAATGTTCTGGCGCTGTTAGTTGAAAGGTGGCTAAAGAACGAAACAGAGGGATGTTCAGGAAGAGTCAACTTCTAGCAGACAAGTCTCTCAGAACTGGTGAAAGGATGGAAGGTGAATGAGGGAAAAGATATGAGTGTCGAAATTAGTCAGGTATCGACCGTTTCGAAATATTACAGTTACGTATTTGGTTAAGTTAGCTATTAGGTGTCACTCTTCTTTCATTCAATTTGTTGTTGTAATGAATACTGATTCATTTATATCTTATTTGTGACAGGAGAGTACAAACTACCATTGAGTTTGTTTCACTTTTGTGATGTACTTTAAAGGATGGTTGTGATCAAGGACACAAGGGGTCATGCAACGCTTCTTTATTACGGTTCTGCTCCATTCGAAATCTTTGTATTGCATTTGTATTTTTATCATCATTATTTTTATGAAATAAATTCATATTATGTCATATTTTAGAAAATATTAGCACATGCATTTGTATTGCATATGTATCACACGTGAAATTTTGAATTCATTTACAATAAAAATGTGACAAACTACTAATCTTCATCGAATTCGGTATATCATAGATTTAAATTAATTAATTTACTTCACATTAGAAAGATTTGTTTGTTTCATTATTTATCTCAGTAATGAATGTTGAATAATAAAATCTAAAAATATGCATTATTGTGCCTTCTATTTGAAGAGTGAGTAGCAAAGTTTGTAAATTTGTAATTTCCAATTTCTTCACCTAGCTCACAGTTTTATCATGCCTTAATTTGGCTCCTAATATTTTTAAAAGTAACAATGACTGAATATAACAAAAATTGTCCGGTGGTGAATCCCTTCATCCATTTTAGCATAAAATTCTGTTTTTTGATAATTATTACTCCCTCTGTCTTCTTTTACACGTCACTTAACCAAATTTTTTTGTCCACTTTTACTTGTCACTTAACAATTTTCAAGACGTGTTTAATGTCAACAACTACTTTAAAATGTCAAATATTAATCACTTCGTTATCATATTCAATAAAAAATACATTCCCCACCAGTAATCATCTATCAATTTTACTTTTTGCATGAATTTTTTTATAAAAACATCAACCACTCATTCATTAAATATGTTCAACCGCTAGCATTAACTTCACCTTAATTTACTCAAATTAACCATAAACTACATGTATTAGAGGACGGAGGGAGTAATAGTTAGTAAATGTGGATTATTTATAGGGATAAAACCCAAAAGGGGCCCTGAACTACCACCGCTTACCCAATTACAGTCAGAACTACCACGATTTCCAAAAAGGGTGCAATGAAAAAAAAATCGGACTGATTTTCTAAAATAAAATTTACCATTACATTCCTGACCTAATATTATTACAAGACTTAGATTTGTGTGCGAAAATTATGTCGTTTGGTTATCAAAATAAATTATATCATTTTACGCACATAAAGAAAACGACGTCTTTTGATAATCAAATGAATTAATTTTTGCACACAAATTTAGGTCTTGTAGTAATATTAGGTTTGGAATGTAATGGTAAATTTTAATTTAAAAAATCAGTCCGATTTTTTTTTCATTGCACCCTTTTTGAAAATCATGGTAGTTCTGACCGCAATTGGGTAAGCGTTGGTAGTTCAGGGCCCCTTTTGAGTTTTTCCCCTTATTTATATGTATACTAATCATTGAACCGGTTTATGTAAACCATCCGGTTCAGTTAGGTCGAATCGGGTTGTCAAGTAGAGCAATATTATTTATAGAATCAGACCGAACCAAGCACCAATTCACAGTTCGACTAAGTGAACTAACCGATTCGATTTAATAACTATGATTCTAACACATTAAACAACAATTTTTTTTTATTAATAAGCATCATCTTAACAACCGTCTAAGAAAGTTTTATAAAATTCTCAATCATAAACTCATATCTCAAGCATCAAAACGATCATCAAATGACACCCGCAAAATTATTGTTTTTATAAATATTGTTCTTACTTACATACACACATCAATTATTGATTATTAGTTA
>NQLW01000004.1:293994-335020 GCA_002312845.1 Kalanchoe fedtschenkoi | reverse complement strand
ACATAATAAAAAAGTCATATATATACATATAAATACAAATAATAAAATTAATACGGTGAATTTATAAAATCATACATACCTATTTAATATTACCAGTAATAGGAATACGAAATTATGAAACAGACGATCACTGAATTATGAAACCAAGAATCGTTAAACACTAATATATATACAGTTTTTTGGTAAAAGGGAAAGTCGAACAGATTAGGAAATATGATTATTACTAAGATACGACGTTTTGTCATTCAAAACGCCGTATATACCATACACATAGGACGGCGTTTCTTGGTATAAAACGCCGTAATAATTACACAGAATTTATACGGCGTTTATGATCCAAAAACGCCGTATAAACCCCTATACTTAAACGGCGTTTTAGTTTATAAAACGCCGTTTAAGTGTACCGGATCTTAGACGGCGTTTTGGAGTGACAAACGCCGTCTAATCCTAAGGGGTTATACGGCGTTTTTGGATCATAAACGCCGTATATACTTTATACGGCGTTTTATCTCATTAAACGCCGTATAAAGTCTAAACAAAAACGTCGTAGTTCTATTCTTTAAACTATATACGGCGGTTTATACCCTTAAACGCCGTATATAGGTTAAACGCCGTATAAGAGCTTCTTTCAAAACGCCGTATTTAAACAATAATGTAGTAGTGAGCCCATTTTGAATAAAATCTTAATTTTAAAAAAAGTGTTTCGACCTTTGAAAATCCAAAGAGTTGAGCCTTATATATTGCGGATCAACAAAATCCCTTTGACATCATTTACATTAGACCATATTTGGGCTTCAGAAGTCGATTATTTTAAAAACATATCGCCTAAAGTGATACTCTTCAAAAACAGCGATGTTCTGGCTAATTTTAGATAGCATTTATCGGTAGAAAGTGTCATCTAAAGTGCATATTAACATAAGACGGCACTTGTTTTCAACAAACATCGTTAAAAGTACTAACTTCAGACAGCGCTTATGACAAATAAGCAATGTCTAATGTTTTAACACATTAGACGACGCTTTAGACTACTGAATAATGTTACAAACTTACGCTTTAGACGGGGCTTTTTTATTTTTAAAAGCCTTCATAAAGTTTTGTGCACTTTTAGGATTGGTCTTGAGCGCCATCGAAAGCTTGCATCGGTCTATGACCAACCTACACTTCCATGAATAACACAGTCCAATTCATTTATTAAGAGTATCAAGGCTCACAGTTCAAGTTCTCAGGTATGTTTATCTTTTTACTAAACTTATTTAGATAAAAAATGTGTTTTGTCATTGAAAGTAATATTATATCGAATACTTTTTAGTTGACTTATTGTATATATACGTACATGTGTGTTGACTAGTTGATTTCTTCGTTTTGTTTAATTATTACATGTATTATGTTGTTTCATTCAGAATTAACCGTCCTTGGATGTTTTGTAACTGGCTGAGTGCCAAGTATGATCTTCATATTCAGGAGTTTTGTGGATTTTCAACACAGTATGGTCATTGTTTAGTTGAGTGAGTTGAAGTGAAGTCTTCGATGTCATGGTATTGGAGATTCATACAAAGTTAGGTATTTACATGATCAACCGTTTTAAAGAGGTAAAGTCATGATGACAAGATGATATACATGAGAATGATGATTCTAATCAAATGTGTGACGACCTTACGTGGAGCAATAATGAATATAGAGAAAAATGTGAGACCGTCCGAAATGATTTGAACACGCCTCTACATTCGGATTGCTCAAGCATCACTAAACTATCCGTCATTCTGAAACTTTACAACATTGATTCTATATTTAATTGGAGTGACATATCATTCTAAAGCCTTTTATATTTGCTCACCGACGTCTTACCCAAGCCTAATTTTCTCCTCAAGGGCACTTATGACACTTAGAAGATTTTATGTCCCATGGAAGTCAAGTACAAGAAGATCCACGCATGTCCGAACGATTGTATTCTCTACATAGGATCATATCTCGATGAGACGGTATGCCCCCAATGCATTGCATTATGGTACAAGAAAAAATTGTAAAGGACGTGCAAATGAACGGTGGGTCTACCAAGACCATTTGGTATCTTCCAATTATACTCATAGATTTCAACTAATCAACCAACGGTTGGAGGAAAAGACATTGATCCTTTGCCCCAACCCTGTAGACCAGGTATCATTACGGTAAAAATAAGAATCTTCTCTTCATGCACATCGAAGGAGGCAAATTTAAGGGGTAACAATAACCGGCTAGCATGAGTAGCCACCTCGGTTGCCCGAAAAGAGACAAAATCTATTAATGCAAATATCAAGCCTGATATTGCATGGTTTAGTGGCAAACTGATGGTGCTTCTTATCAAAATCTTTCCAAGAATCACCATCAGATGGATGTGTCATCATATCAGAGTGTTTTCCCACTGCATCTCTATGCCTAATCATAAGACAAGCTGTATGAGGGGAGTTGAATAACCTTTTTAGATGAGAAGTCAAAGACAAATAATGGAAGCTCTTTCTGGGGAGTTAAATAACCTTGTTAGAGTCTTTCCTTACTGCATACCTATCGACACTCGTCATCCTCATATGAATATCTAATTCTATATGAGAAGTACAACCAGGATATAAAGGCTCTGATTCATCTTATCGCGCTCAACTTGTGGTTGAGAGAGAATCATATTCTTCTTTGATAACATCTTCCTCCATTGGATTTTGAAATTTAAACCAGGTTGACGGACTGAGGTCGGAGGGGGGAAATTCATAATCAAGCTTGACATGAGCAAATTAATCATTCTTCCAAAATCAATTAAACCACAAACATGAATGTATAAACTAAATCTCAAACTCACAATCGTATTTCAAAATCAAACTCAACATAAGACTCACACATTTAAATTATTATAAATCATGTACAAAATTGAACACTTACTTGAATGGAGAGGGGTTTTATGAGGTTTAGAAGAATGTAGGAGGTGAAAGTTTATACTTAGGGTTAGGAGTGGGGGAGAGGCTAGTAGAAGGAGATATGGGTATGCGGTTAATTCGGAGGTCACCGAACGATGAGGAGCGTCATAGGAGGAGAAGGAGTTCATCCCCGTCAGAAGAAGGGAGGAGCATCGCTGGATTTTGAGCTGGAGGAGAGAAAAAATGGGGGAGAAAAAAGACCTGTGTCCGATTTTGATTTCAGTTTTCCGGTCAATTTCTTGCCATTTTGAAATGATCAAAAAAATAAGTACATTTTTGGCCTTCTTTTTCGAGAGTTTCGGCCACTGATAATTTCATGTGTGCAAAAGTATTGAAAATCTGGCCAGAAGTGGCCGCAAATTAGTCAAAAATACCATCCTTTTCCGACTACTTCTCGGCCATTCTCAGTCACATAATTAGTAACTGTTATTTTTATTTCAAAATACCAAATATGACGCAAAACTGCTATTTTTTTGCCAAGTGTTTTTTTGCCGCAAAATTGCTTTTTTTGGTAGTAACTCCTACCCCACTCACTGTTGATGAGTTATTTTCATGATACATGGCATAGAGGTGGAGTTCGATAAGGTGGCAGATGCCAACTTGGAAGGTAAGTGGAAGAAGAAATCTATATTTTTCACATTGTCGTAGTGAGTGAGTTTGTAGGTTAGACATTGCATAGACATGATGCATTTGGAGAAGAAAATATGTGAGGGCTTTGTGAGAATACTTTTGAACATTCAAGGCAATACTAAGGATGGTTATATTGCCTACCCAACTGGACTTAGTGGAGATGGGCATCTGAAAAGAGCTTGCACCCTCGGCCAAAGATAATCACACTTATTTTCCACATGCGTGCTACACTCTGTCTTATGAGGAATGTGAAGAATTCTAAAAATGCATGCATGATATTATGTTTTTTATGGATATCCATCCAACTTTTGTAATATGGTTTTGATAAAGAATTTGAAAATTATAGGCATGAAATCACATTACTACCACTTTCCCATTCATCAGTTTTTGTTCATTGTCATTAGAGGAGCGCTTCGAAAAAAGTGCTCTTTACTATTACAAAATTATTTGCAATCAGTAGCACGAGACGCTCAAAGGAAAAAAGAAGCATGTGATGGTCACATTGTGTGAGATGGAGGTGTACTTTCCATCCACATTTTTTGATATCATGGTCCATCTGCTTCTCCATATGGTTAGAAATATTAGAGAATGTGGTCCATTTTACCTGAGATGGATGTATACCTTTGAGCGCTATATGAAGCCACTTAAAGAGTACATTCAAAATAGATACCGGTCCAAGGGTTGTACGGCAAAATTAAGACTATATTTTAGAGGAGTCTGTTGAATTTTGTATATCGTATTTAAGGAACACAGAGCCTATTGATTTGTTCATTCTGCATTTTTCGAGAAACAAATGTGGTTTGGAAACATTTGTCTAGACATAGCTCGGTCTTCATGGATTGATATTGATATAGCCAATTACTATGTTCTGCATAACCTGAAGCTAATGTCACCGCACGTAGAGAGTCACATGTAATTACAGAGAAAGGACATGTCTAAGTGAGTGAATGATGAGCAGTGTGTTCAGTCAGAGCACAAAAGAGGTCTTATGAATTGGTTCAAACAAAATAGTGCCATAAAGCTCAATGTTGAAGTGAGAACTACCAACGAATGGATATGATGGTTGGCTCGTGGGCTTATATATAATGGTCACTTACCGTGGGTATGATATAAACAGCTACAGTTTCCATAATAAAGAGGATAATGAGAAAAGTGTGATTTGAAATAGTGGAGTAAAGTTATCTTCACATGAGGATCGAACTTTTTATGGACTCATTCAGTAGATATGAGAGCTGGATTGCAGCCACATGCTCATCCCTATGTTCAAGTGTTGGTAAGCTAATAATATATATGTTTGGGAAGACAAGTTTACTGTTAAGATAGTGAATATAAGACGATAATGATATAGAAATGATCCGTTTATATTAGCCGAGCAAGTGAGATAGGTGTTCTATGTGAGGGATTCGGTTCACCTGATCTACTTTATAGTCGTATCTGGCAAACAACAGAACACCCAGATGAGGATGAATTCGAGGTTGCTTACAGGGTTGATTACGTCATGCCATTGATCAATAGGGGTCTCATGTGGGGATGACGGCCGCGATGAGAGTGCTGATATATTCCATATAATCAACCATGATGATGATATATGGGTTTAGTGGGATGTATGAGTTCTTATTTTAATTTATTTGTTTGAATATTTATATTAATGTAATATTTTTTTTATCTCACTCTAGTTTATGCTCTAACAAACAAATGAACTTCATCATTTAAATAAAATTAAAAAAATTGGTGCTGCCTCCATAACATTATATGACTCGTACAATCTTTTTCTATGCCGAATTCAATGCCAGTAAGTTAAAAGGAGACACTATTACTAAGTTCATCAAACAATAACTTATTTTTATTATCATTATTTAAAAATAAAAAAAATGCGACTGTCATAAGATGAGGCTTTTATAACCTACAAAAAAAAACTTATTAATGAGTACAAGCTTATATAGATATGATTTAAACATTCCTAACAAAAAAAATATGTAAACAAGCACATTCCTCTCAATCGTTTTTTTTGTAACTACCTAGAGCTGCGGCGCTCGCCGCAAAGTAAATGGGATGATGGATTTAAAAAAAAAAAAATAAGTTCGACAACTTCATAGAATGATAAAAATAATCCATCGTCCTACTCACCATAATAACATCCACTCGAATCTGAGAAATTATCAAGAAAGAAAGATGTTAAACTTTCATATGAGACCTAGAGATAAAGAAAAGGTTGATTTAAGAAACACATGAACAAAATTGTATAATTGTATGACTAAGTCTTGGCTGTATTTGGTTCAGAGAAAATTTGAGGAAAAATTAAAAGAAATATTTTGTTTTGTTTAGTTAAAGTAAGAGAACGAAAAATTAGAGCGAAAATTTGATGGAAACGAAGAGTATATGAACTTGTTTTTCATAATTTTTTACCCTTAATCAAATAAGAGATTAATGAATTCCATCACGAATCTAACTTTTTCTTTCATTTTTTTTGCACACTATTTTCCCTAAGCCAAACACACCCTAAAGATGCAGGGAATTTAAGACTTTGTTCCTGAGTTTTGAGAGAAAATGAGAGAAAGGAATTTGAAAGGAGAAGAAAAGAAAGAGAGGAAATGAGAGGAAAGCCAAATAAAATAAGATGTTTCTAAGTTTCTGAAGGATTTGGAGAGGAATGGAGAAAAATTATAATATAATTATTATATTGTCCTTGTGTGTAAATGAATTGAGGGATATAGGAGGGTAAAATCGTCATTTTTATTTTTTTAATTGCCTTGCCCTTCCTTTCTCTCCAAATTGAGAGGAAAGAAATAGAGGTTTCAATCCTCCCAAATTCCTCCGAATCCCTCCTTAAAAATACTCGGAAACAACCTAATTTACTTCTTTTTCTTCTCTCTTCTTCCCTTTCTCTCATAAATTCAACTCAGGAACAATTCCTTATATGGGTTGTGCATGACATGACATGACGTTTTATTTCAGCACAGTCATTAGCTAATTGACGTTGTTTGTATCTTTGGAACAATTATACATTTTACGGTACTTTTTTTTATTATCCCTACCATACACATTTAATAGGCTCATCATAATTTCTCTTAATTCTTTCCTTGACTCAGACGTTTGATTTTTCTTTTAAAATGACATTTTTATTAAAAAAATTTTACTTTTTTGTTTAATATTCATTTTCAATCTATTTTTTTGAATTCGCAGTTCTAAATTGCGTTCTTTAAAACAAAAAAACATAGTTTTCAAACTGTAATTTTAACAAACTGTGTTCACACAGACAAGTTGAAACTATTTGAAAAAAAAAACAAAAGCATCTGAATCGCGATTTGATAATATGATGAAATCATAGCCCATTCATAGCCGCAATTTTATATTACAATTTTCATAAGATATCAAAATAAAATGAATTTAAATTGGGATTGAAAATATTAAAAAAAAATTATTTGAAAAAAAATCCTTATTTTCTTTTTTTTCCCATTTGTCCCGTCAATTTGAAAAAAAAAACACTTAAAAAAAACTCCTTTTCGGTCAATAAAGTAGATAGTCAAAGAAAGGAAATAACATGTATACAGTACGAGATTAATACTCTCCTTAAATGGCAACAAATCAAAGAAAATATTAAAATATCATATTTGACTTCAAAAAAAGTTATTTACTCGAAAAGATAAACATTTACTAAGCTTTTCTTCTTCTTATTCTTCATGCCATAATCTTATTGTAACGTCGTTGGTCCATACCTTCTCCCTTCCAGAGTGAGAGGTCGAGATTCTGAGATTCAACGCCTGCTATCAGCCATGCGTGGCCATAAACTGCCTCCGAGCTTCTTAGTGATTGCTATTGCGGCTGTTGTGATTCTGGCGGCCGCCCAGTCTGCAGTCGGGATACAATTTTACCTGTGGAAGGAGGAATGCTTCTCGCAGAAAGTGGAGGAGGTCGGAGATATCGTCCGAGTCTCGTTCGTTGTTGTTCGGCGTAAATCGAAACTGCATGCCTCCACCGCTGGCGTCGATCTCGTGGTACGACGTACATACATACTTATGTTTTTTCTTTTAAGAATCTTGTTCAAATTACACCGCCAATGCATTTTGAGATTGGGAATTTTTTTTAAAATACAAAAGAAAATTCTATATAATTTTAAGTAAATCACCACAAAAGTAAAAATGGAAGTGAAATAAGTCCATTATTTTCACTTCAATAGTAATCGAATTTGCCATCAGGCATCATGGCCCGACATCCATAAGGTCTCGCTCACGTCCAAAATCTGAATTTTTATTTTCTGTGTTTATTATATTTACTATAAAAATAGTAATCAAGCATTGACCTTGTTTCTGTATGAGATTAGTCTCTTCCTCCTCTAATACATGTCGTTTAAGATTAATTTGAATAGATTCAAGTGAAATAAATGCTACCGGTTGAACAAATTTAATGATTGGAGGGTTGGTGTTTTTTTTTTAAATTCATTCAAAAAGTACAATTTGTAGATTATTACTGGTGATGAATGATTTTTTCATTGATTATAATAAAGAAGTGATTAATTTTTGATGTTTTAAGGTAGTTGTTGATGTTAAATACGCATTGAAAATTGTTATGCTACAAGTAAAAATGTACAGAAAAATTCGGTTAAGTGACATGTAAAGAGGATAGAGGGAAAATTGACTAATTCCACAATAGACATGTTGATTGCATGCTGGGTAAGTTTTTCTCAGTTAGTAACTCTCTACTCCACTTGTTTTAGGTAAATTAAGAATTGAAAGGAAAATGAAATGCTCTTGTTTGGGTCAAACTATTCTTTAATTTAATTAAATTTTCCCTCTAATTAGTATCTAATTTCCTTTCTTCACAAATTTCCTTATAGAATTTGATAATTTTCTTCCAAATTTACATGCACATAAATAGGAAGTGCAAGAGTCGTACTAGCATTGACTGTCAACCTCTCTTAAATGCTCTCGAATTTTGATCCCCCTACATTAAGTTGATCGTAGTAGCCATAATCAAGAATAGGATTTATCTATAAGGTGAACATAGAGTTCTCTAGATGCATTCGTATACTCCATCCGTCCTTTAATATATTTCGTTTAAAGTTAATTTGAGTAAATTAAGGTAAAGTTAATGCTAGCGATTGAACAAATTTAATGAGCAGGTGATTGTTGTTTTTTCTAAAAAATTTGTGCAAAAGTAAAAACTAGTAGATTATTACTGGTGATGAATGATTTTTATTGATTATGATAAAAATATGATTAATGTTTGACGTTTTAAGGTAGTTGTTGACATTAAATATGTATTGAAAATTGCTTAGTGCAAATAAAAGTGGACAAAAAAAATCGGTTAAGTGACATGTAAAAGAGTACAGAGGGAGTACTCAGTTAGGGTTTACTTAATTCAAGTTGATCTAAAATTCAATCAAAATAAATTAAGTTTAAGTTTACTTTTACATTTGCTATACAAAATTTCTTTATGATTGGAGTAAATGTGTTAATCAAATTTAACCCAAATTTTAAGTTAGTTGGTTTGGGTTTGGATTGTTTGAATTTGAGTTAAATTTGAATTAGATCAAATAACAAATTCGGATTAAATACAACTCAACCTAAATTCAATATGTTAACTCAAGTTTTCAACACAAATCCAACTGATTCTTGGCACTAGTCATGTAAAGTGTACATATATAAAGCTTAATAATATCTCAATCATTTAATTAAGCTGCATAAATTATAATTGGCTGGACTACTTAATAATCTATCAGATGATTGATCAGCATTTTTGTGGGGGTTGCAGGTGAAAGGACCTCATGGGGAGCAAGTGCACGACGACAGGGACAAGAAGACGGAACATTTCGAATTTGTGGCCCAGAAAAAAGGAATTTACAAATTCTGCTTCACTACCAAAGCCGGATACACTGAAATGGTCGACTTCAACATAGCTATCAATCACGAGGAGCACCTCGAGCCAGCCAAAAATGGTAACGCTTCATCCAATTAATTTTAAAGTCAAATGTTTGACCATCTCATTCAACATTCTTATATCAACACCTTCTTTTTATCCAATTATTTTCTTTGCTTATTGTTTTGCAGAACAATTGGCTGGTGTGCAGAAATACATAGGCCGTCTATCAAAGTGGCTCGAAGCGGTGGAGTTCAAACAGCGTTGGTTGATCGCAGACCAGCACCGCCTAGAAGAGAGTAAGTGATATAAACACGGCTAGCTTTTACCGGCACTTGTAGAATAAAATTCACAAATAGATTTTGTTGGTATGCATTGCAGTTAATCGTGCAACGAATTTTTGGGCAATCATAAAGGTGGCTGTGGAATCAGTGGCGTTGATTGGAAGCAGCGCCCTCCAAGTCTACCTCTTAAAGCGCCTTTTCAAGCGCAAAGTTGGAGAGTGATACTTTGTCTTGATCTTCAGATAATCAACCATAGAAAAAACTTTTATTTTGCGGGATTATGAAGCGTGGTGCATCACTTTGAGTTATAAAAATATTGCTCAACATAATTCGGGATTTTAATTAATGTCTCTTATATATATAGATACTTATTTGATTGATTTTCCTCTCATGCGTTATCATGAATTCGGAATTTTAATTAATGTCTCTTACATAGTTTAACGTGTCGCTTTAAAGATTCAAAATGATATATGACGGTCACCGTTTGATGTCAAAAAAATTTTGACTTTTCAAATATTGATCAAAATGTCATGAATCCAATGTCCATAATAAACATAGAGCCGCCTAAAAGGTGGTGCAATCGACACTGACCACACAGGGCCTCCAAATTGCACAAAGCCACCACAGCCAAAGAGACCCCACCATGGCTGCTTCCGATCTCCACCACTTGACCTTCCAATTTTTGTATCTGCTCCCCTTCCGCGTTGTTAGTTTCACCACTGCCGATATCATCCGTCTCTTAGTCTTAGAGGTTTTCGTAGCTTGGTAAACTTTAGCCGTGAATTGGAAGAAGTGTGTAGACGGATTTAGGAGGAGAAGAAGTGCATTAGGGTTTGTATTTGTTATTCCTAGAATAAGTAAGTGTTTGTAATCTAATATAGTTTGAATGATTGTCAACTATTTTAAAATTATTTATTTTATAGGTCAAGTTGTTTTATATAATAACTACTTTTATAAAAATATAAAATCTTATGTTCATAAAATTAATATTATTGAGCATTAATGAGACTTAAAATTAATTAAATAATCATCTAAATACAACATTTTAATAAATTAAACTATTTTAAGAGAATTTTCAAAAACAGATGTCAACGTTTTGTATTTTTTTTCCTCAATAGTCTAAATTAAGGATCACATAAGTTTAGTACCTCATTTCCACATTTGCTTGATATATAATTTTATTATTGAAAATTAGGTATACTTTTCTATTTATTTTTTATTATATTACTGAAACGCTAATATTTTTTTTATTGGTATATACTATGAAACAAATTTCTTATTTCACATAACCAAAAAACTATTTTAGCTTAGGCCCCTAAATTATTTGAGATGGCCCTGAGTACACATGATGTACTATATTCATCCAAAAATTACTCCCTTTTCAAATACTGACACTGTCAGCTTATGCATAAGGGCATCCACATTGAAGTTTTGTAGTAAGTTTCGTGTCAAAGTTTGAAATGTTTCATTTCAATGTGGAAACAAATTCATCGTCTTCTGACACCGAAATAATTTGTAAAAATATCAATTACCACGCTTCAAAATTAAAAACTTGGTAATTGATATATATTAAATATTGAACATAGCATATTGTCAAACTTCCACTACCACATTATTGACTTTATACGGCGTTTATATAATTGACTTAATACGGCGTTTAGCATTTATACAGCGTTTTAAACTAAAAAAGGCCGTATATAGTTGAAAACACAAAACTGCACCATTTTCGTTAGGATTACATACGGCGTTATAAAGATTAAAACGCCGTATAAAATGTAGCACTTATACAGCGTTTTTGATTAAAAAACGCCGTATAAGTGAAAAAGAAAAAACTGCACCGTTTTCGTAAGGATTACATACGGCGTTATAAAGATTAAAACGCCGTATAAACTTAATACGGCGTTTTGTCTTACTAAACGCCGTATAAAAGGTAACACCTATACGGCGTTTATTAGTCAAAAACGCAGTATAAGTGGGAAAAAAAACTGCGCCGTTTTCGTAAGGATTATATACGGCGTTTTAATATAAAACGCCGTATTAAGTTTATACGGCGTTTTGTAATAATAAACGCCGTATAAAATGGAGTACTTATACGGCGTTTATGACTAATAAACGCCGTGTAAGTGAAAAAAAAACTGCACCTTTTTCGTCCACATTACATAATGCGTTTTATAGATTAAAATGTCGTATAAACTTAATACGGCGTTTATTACGACTAAACGTCGTATATAGTTTTACCAATATAAGGCGTTTTTGCTTAAACGCCGTATATAGTTTTACCAATATAAGGCGTTTTTGCTTAATAAACGTTGTATTCAGGTAATCCTAGTCCTACTCTATCTCGTGTTCACCCTTAGCTGAATCCTACTCTGCCTCGCCTCCTCCCTTATCTGAATCTATAAATATTATATGTTTAACGGTTCCATGATTTCACAACTCAGTTCCATCCGTGTTTACTAGTCATTATACGAGTATGATTTTGTCATAAATTATTCATATTAATTTTATTACTTGTATTACATATATATATATATATATATATTGTGCCATGATTTTTTTTTTCAGGTACAAAGAATAGCAAATCGAAATTGGATGAAATCAAGTCGTCTCAGCCGGGAATACAACGCTGGATTAAGAGAGTTCTGTGAGTTTGCAAAAGCATATTGTGAGAAACAATGCACGAACGAGGTTCGTTGCCCTTGTATTAAATGTGGAAACGGAAGTATGATCGTTATTACAAAACTCGAACGTCATCTTCACCTTTATGGTATTGACGCATCATACACTGTTTGGTACTTACACGGTGAATCATTCGGCGGATCTCAACCTGTAGAAGCTGATAATATTGAGGAAAACGCTGATGACATATATCAGGATGATGATTTCAGTACAATGCTGAATGATCACTTAGCTGCCGATAATGAAGAAAATAATGAATTATTCGAAGTAGTCAAGAACGATGCAGACACCCTGTTGTATCAGGGATGCACATGTTTCAGTAAATTATCTGCAGTGCTGAAGTTGTACAATCTGAAAGCCAAATACGGTTGGAGTGACAAATCTTTCACGGGTCTCTTGTCACTCCTCAGCGAGATGCTTCCGGAACCAAATGAGCTCCCGAAACGAACTTATGATGCGAAAAAAATACTTTGTCCAATGGGTATTGAGTACAAGAAGATACATGCGTGCCCCAACGATTGTGTGCTTTATAAAGGTGCGTACGAGAATATGACAGAGTATCCAAAGTGCGGTGCATTACGGCATAAGCAGAAAATTGTGAACGGAGAAAATGTGAAATGCGGACCTGTGAAGGTCTTATGGTACCTCCCGGTGATTCCTAGATTCAAACGGATGCTTGCAAATTCAGAAGAATCAAAATTGCTGGTTTGGCACTCAGAGAAGAGAGTTGACGATGGAAACATGCATCACCCGGTAGATTCCGATCAGTGGAAGCAGCTTGACGTTCGATATCCAGAATTCAGTAACGATCCAAGAAATCTAAGGTTAGCGTTAAGTACCGACGGTATGAATCCGTTTGGAAATATGAGCAGCAGACACAGCACTTGGCCTGTCCTTATCGTGGTTTACAATCTATCTCCATCATTGTGCATGAAAAGGAAATATATGATGCCGACTCTCATGATATCTGGCCCGAAACAACCCGGTAATGACATCAATGTGTATCTCGCTCCTTTAATAGATGATTTGAAGATGCTGTGGGAGAGAGGAGTTCAGACATACGATGCACACAAGAATGAAACATTTATGATGCGAGTCATGCTATTCTGCACGATCAATGACTTTCCTGCTTACGGAAATCTATCTGGTTACAGTATCAAAGGATACAAAGCATGCCCGATATGTGAGGACGACACAGATTCTTTGAGAATGTCACACTACCGTAAAATTGTTTACACCGGTCACAGAAGATTTCTTCCACGTTCACACCCATATCGAGCAAAGAAGGCTCAATTTAATGGATCGACAGAACACAGACATGCGCCGGTTCCTCTGATAGGTGATGACATTCTATCGAAAGTTCAAGACATCGATGTTTTTTCGGAAAGACGACGAAATCGACAACCAATGGTCCGTGGAAGAAGAAGTCAATTTTCTTTAGCTTACAGTATTGGTCAAGTCTACAGGTGAGACATTGCATAGATGTGATGCATTTGGAGAAGAACATCGCTGAGAGTTTGATCGAAACATTGCTTGATGTAAAAGGTAAGAGCAAAGATGGACTTGCTACCAGGCTAGATTTGGTAGAGATGGGGATAAGAAAGGAACTGGCGCCACAAGTTATCGGTAATAGGACATTCTTACCACTTGCAAGTTACACGTTATCTCGAAGAGAACGTGAATCGTTCTGCAAATGTCTTCATAATCTTAAAGTTCCGTATGGATACTCATCAAATATCAGAAGTCTCGTTTCTATGAAGGACCTGAAGATAATGGGCATGAAGTCACATGACTATCATGTTCTAATGCAGCAGTTACTTCCAATCGCCATACGAGGAGTCTTACCAAAAAAAGTGCGCCTCACGATCACGAAGCTATGTGCGGCATTCAGCTCGATTTGCAGTAAAGTGATAAGTCGCGAGTCATTGGATACATTACAGGAACACATTGTGCTCACCCTGTGTGAATTAGACATGTATTTTCCGCACATTTTGACATAATGATTCATCTTGTGGTGCACGTGCTGAGAGAGATCAGAGAGTGTGGTCCGGTATATATGAGGTGGATGTACCCATTTTAACGTTGCATGAAGGTCATGAAAGGATATGTTCAGAATCGATTCAGGCCAGAGGGATGCATGGTGGAGGGATACATTGCTGAAGAATCTGTTGAATTTTGCACGACGTATTTAGGAAACACAGATGCGATAGGTTTGTTCGTCCCTCGTCTCGTAAAGAATGTTGAAGGTTGTGGTCATATCGGGCAGGAGGTGAAGCATCCGAGGAATCAAGATCTAATTATGGCACATTTTTACATTTTAAATAATTTGGAGATTATGATTCCTTTTGTGGAAGAGCACCTTAACTTGTTGCGGTCACAATGTCGTAGTGGTGATGATCATTGGGTACAGACTGAGCATAAGCGTAGTGGTTCGTATGGTGAATGGGTAAGTGTTTTAATTTTTCAAATGAAATGCGTAATTTATTACTAAATTTTATACTCATTTAAGTTATTTGAGTTTGTAGTGGGTTGCGTCGATACTATGAAGCTGATGGCATAAGAGATCGCGGGTGCCCGACTGCTACAGAATGGAGATTGCTATCTGTATGTGTTTCTCGCTTTAGGTGTTCTTTTTATTTTCTTTATTTTTTTATTCGAAAAAATTAAAATATATTTTCATATTTTTTTGGTAGGTTCCACAGCAGCAAGACGAGAATGCGTGCGGGTATTATGCCATGCGGTTTATGTATGACATAATATCACATATATCGGCGTCATATAATGATTTCCATAGGACGACCTTCGAGATGTAAGTAGAGAGTCTGAACTATACTACTTTGAAGTTTAATTATTTTATATAAAATGATTGTTTTAATTTTAATTACTACGTGTAGGTTTTTCCATTCGGCCTGTAACCATACACGCCAGAACAACTCCTGGAAGTTCAGGATGTAGTGGCTCAGACAGCTTTAGAGCATCATCGAGCTATGAGTGGTTTTTGATATTAGGCAGATAATTGGAGAACAATAATACCTTGTTGTCTAATTTTAAAATATTTACGTATTTTATTATAAATTAAAATTTTGTCAAAAATATTGATTTATATGAATTTAAATTTTTTACTGTTCCTTTTATTCATTATAAAAAAATTTTAAAAAAATTTTATTTTTTGTTTTTAATCAATCCAAAAAAATTGAATATATTTAATTAATTAAATAATAAATTAAATACGATAAAATTTAATTTTATCTAAATTACGGCGTTTACTGAGCCCAAACGCCGTTTAAGTTTGAAACATAATACGGCGTTTGTAATCCATAACCGCCGTATTAAGTAGTACAATTAAACGCCGTTTATACTTAGAAACGCCGTATTAAGTAATGATATTAAACGGCGTTTATTGTTAAAACGTCGTATTATGTTTCAAACTTAAACGGCGTTTGGGCTTAGTAAACACTGTATTATGTTCTGGGCTTAGACGGCATTTTAACAATAAACGCCGTTTTATGGTTTGAGCTTAAACAGCGTTTATTTAAAAAAACGCCATGTTAAGTGTCACAATATACGGCGTTTATAACAATTAAACGCCGTATTAAGTCTAAATATAGACGGCGTTTGAAACCTTACACTTTATACGGCGGTTGCTTGTACGGCGTATAAGACTTAGAAAACGCCGTTTTAGAGCCCGCATGACATGGTGTTCAAAGTTTGAAGCGTGATAATTGGTACATATTAAATATAAAGAATAATCAATTATTACGCTTCAAAGGTTGGTAATTGATTCATTAAAAATATTTAAGATAATCTATTATCACGCTTCAAACTCTGAAGCATGGTAGTTGATCCATTAAAAATATTTAAGATAATCTATTATCACGCTTTAAAGTTTGAAGTGTGATAATTAATCTATTAAAAATATTTAAATAATCTATCACCACGCTTTAGATTGATTATACATAATATTTTTATAGATCAATTATCATGCCTCCAAATTTGAAGCGTGTAATTCGTAAATTTTTGGGTGCTCCGGAAGCATGTGCTCTCGGTCCTCACATCATTTTGATTTTGATGAAAAATGATGTTGTTTTACATGTTCTACATTAATTAAACACACATCTTATGTTGAGTTCGATCAAAAACAACTAATGAATATATAAGCACAACTGAGTTGATCTGATATTGATAGTTCAACTGAGTTAATCAGTCTAATTTTTTTTCCTCGCACATTTTTTGGAAATCGTGGTAATTCAGACCGCAATTGGGTAAGTGGTGGTAGTTATGGACTCATTTAAAGGTTTTTCTCATTAAAAATTATTAAATTCAACACGGTATTAAAGTTGCGCACCTATGAAGAGATGAGTTTTAAGAGAAAGCATTGGGTAGTAATAATTGAGATATATGTCATTTTCCCAAGTGGCCGAGGTAGATTGTTGAATCTGAGTCATTTGGTGAAATTGTTTCACATCGTCTAGTAAAGATAATGATAAGTGACTTATACTGAACCGTGTCTTACAAATTTAGAATTTTGAGTCACAAAAAAAGTGAGGAAAAGATCGTTGAATTAGAATCACTTGGTGAAATTGTCTCACATCGTCTAGTAAAATAAATGAGAAGTGACTTACATTGAATTATGACTTACAACCACAGACTTTTGAGTCACAAAGAAATATAATCCAATTGAAATAGCTGAAATCGAACAAATAATTCATTTCAAAATTCTTTCTTGTGTTCGTGAATATATGTTTATTCTTAAGATCATCTATGAAGTCTGAACTCGTTGGGTTCATGCCTTTCATGGCTCCATTTTTGGATCATATTTTGGTCTATTCCGGGCTTGAATAATAAAAAGTGAAAAAAAAATTAAAACAAAATTGTTTGTTCAAGATGTACGAGTATGCAAGGAACAACTAAAAACTTACAATGGCTTTTCGCCCAACCCCTATTCTTCGCCGCCCAACTGCTTAGGCATCGCGTCATGTCTTACTTCTCTCTCAACCTCTTAGGTCTCACGTCATTATTTGTAGGCTTTCTGAGTTCTATTTAGATCTCGCACCAACCTTTTAACATCACACCTCTTTTGTAGGTTCTCCGAATCATCTTTAGGCCTCGCGCTACCCTTTTATAGACATTTTGCCAATATATCTTTAGACCCCCTATTGATAAAATAAATCTTTGAAAAAATCTATATTTTTAAACCCAGACTCAACTTATATAGGGTCTTGTGCTATTCTCATTTGAATTTTTTCAGTTCTTATTAAAATTTGCAGATTGGGACGTAACTATCAGACTAAATTTGGAGTCCTAAAAGAAACTAAATATGGGGTCATTTCAGAAATTGAGACGTGAATAGAATTTGATAATAGATTAAATATGAATAAAGCTTTAAAACTTTTATGGGCCCTTTTTATTAAGAATTTTTCTAGTTTAAGATGAGGCCTTCTAGGATCGCATTAGATAATAGTTGGCTTTCTGTAAAAAGAAACAACTCTAATCTACTTCATTGAGGTTTTGTTCCCGAGTTTGAAGAGAAATGGAAGAGAAGTATTTGTAAAGAAAGGGATGGATTAGAGGGTGGAAAGGAATGAGGGGTTTCTCTACTTCCAAATTACTCCAAATTGCATAATTCTCTCTTTTTTCTCTCTCCTTCATATTTTAAATTCAGAAACACTAACTGATAATTGAGATAGATCACTACAATATTAAATTCCAGGGGTCTATCCTCTAGTAAAAGATCATCCCATCACGATTATAGCTGGGGCCAACAGTCATTAGAGCTAACAAGTCAACTTCACTTGTGAATCTTTCGTGGAAATCGAATTGTAATATGTTTCAAATGGAAGGAGGTTTCCTACCACATTCGTTTGTGATATTTGTATGCACAACATTGACTCCAAAAGGTCACTAATGAGGTCAGCATTCATATTTATATTTGTAATGCTAATCTTCTATCCACAATGGTTTGGTCTTTGAACGAGGTTGGTGGTTGGTGGGAGGGACAGGTTGGTCAACCAAGCAATATACCCATCATAGAAAAAAGAGTTTTAAAGACCATTTCTTGGTGTGCACAAAATTCCACAATTCATGCTCTATAAACAAAATTCAAGAGAACGTATTTTGAAATGATGTCTAGAGTGTAAATAAAAATTGATAAACTGATGAATCGAATCAAATTAAATAAAACGGATAGATTTGGTTCGGTTTAGAATGTTAGTGGTTCGGTTACGGTTTCAAATTTTGAAAAATTGATGACTAATGATTTGGTTTGTTTTTTAATTTTTCTCAAACCGAATCAATCCAAACCGAACAAAATTAGAATTTTATATAAAAATTTGCTATTTAGTAGTTAAATTAGTAAATAAAGTTCATCAAAAAAATTAACTGAACCGAATCGAATCATGTGGTTTGATTCGGTTTGATTTTTTAACACTAGTGGTTCGGTTCGATTTTAAATTTCTCAAACCGATAATCAACGGTTCAGTTTGATTTTTTATCAAAAACCGAACCGAATCGTTATATCCCTAATCATACATGTCCAATAAATTGGAGTATATAGAAACGTAAACAATACAAATAATAAATACTATATGTTCTAATAATCTTTATTATTTAATTATATATTTTGTTGATAGAGATTAAAATTAAATACATTAGGTACAAATTAATTGTGATATTTATCTATTGGTGAATAGTCTGAACTAAAAACTACACACCAAATCCGGTATATTAAACATCAGTCGGCTATTATTGAAGTCACAGGGAGGGTTGGTAGGAATGAGATTTGGTGGACTGGTAGCATATTGCACATTCACAATAAAACTGACCACTAGCAAACAATTGATTTATTTACTAATCTGTTCTATTCTTTTTCAATCATTTTCAATCTATTTTTTTCGCTCTTTGGAAGAGCGAAACTGCACTTTAGAAGAATGCAAATAATAAGTGGATTCGAAGGCGCAGTCAATTGTTGACGTGGCTGACAAGTGTACTTTCGCCTTTAAAAAGAGCGAAACATGTTAGAGAATATAACAGTTCGAAAGAGCGAAAATCAACTGTATTTTCACACTATTCAAGAGTGAAACTACAGTTATCAGCCACATTAGCAGTTCACTACGCCTTCGAATCTACGCGTTATTTTGCACTCTTCTGAAGTGTGAAAATGAGGGGACTTTTCCCTTTTCAAAGAGCAAAAAGATAGAACATAAAAAAAATCAAGGGGAGTGATAGAAATGATAAAAAAATGTGCAAAAATGACATATTTGAAAAGAAAATAGTGATAGGTAGTTATCATTCATTCTGTCATGGTTCAATCAGTGTTTATTTTATGAATATGAAAAAGAAAAATCACTTGACCGAAGAGCCAAATTCCTTTTTTTTGGGCAAATTAAATGTGTTTTTATGATAAAAAATGATATTAATTATAAGAAAGAACCAAGAAATTATGTCAACAATTGATGGCAATTCTGAGTCCAGCAAAACACAACATGTAGCTGCCACTAGCAGAAAAATATGATCACTATAAAATACAGGAATCTACTTAGCCAATTCCATAATTTGATTTGGTTTCTTATTACTTGCTACACAACTTCCGCAGTCTCTGATTGATCTCACCATGGATCGAGATCATACTGTTAGCCATTTGTCCGAATGCTTCATCAAGCCACGGCTGAGAATGGAAGGATCCGAGCAAAAGTGTTACCTGACGCCATGGGATCTCGCCATGCTTTCAGTTCACTACATCCAAAAGGGTCTTCTCTACCACAAACCGCCTCAGCTGGACATGGAGGCTTTCCTGGACCAGCTCAAGTCCTCACTCGCTGTCACGCTCGCTCATTTCTACCCCTTGGCGGGTCGCCTTGACACGGAAGACGACCCCGGATGCTACTTGGTGTATGTGGATTGCGCAAAGGGTCCTGGAGCCAGGTTCATCCACGCAACGACGGGCTTGCGAGTAGCCGACGTCATGGAAGCCGCTTACGTGCCTCCGGTTGTTCAGACGCTCTTCGACCATGACCAGTGCGTCAATCACGAGGGTCATGAGAGAGCGCTGGTGTCGATCCAAGTGACCGAGTTCGTGGATGGGATCTTCATTGGCTGCTCCATGAATCACTCCATTGGCGACGGCACTTCATTCTGGCATTTCTTCAATACGTGGTCTGAAATATTTCGGGGATCACGAGGAGGGGAGATCGATGTCTCCGTATCAAGGCCACCGGTCCATGATCGGTGGTTCCCCGACGGGTGTGGTCCGATCATCAGCCTGCCTTACAAGGACCCGCAAGAATTTGTTAGGAGGCACAAGGCACCTGAGCTCGTCGAGCTATTTCTCCATTTCTCAGCCGAGTCCATGGCGAAGCTCAAAGCCAAGGCCAATGCAGAAGCCAACACGACCAAAATCTCGTCATTCCAAGCCTTGTCAGCGCTCTTGTGGAGAACCATAACACGCGCACGCAACTTCCCACTAGAGCGAGCCATCGGCTGCAGGCTGGCAGCTAATCTCAGACTAAGACTAAACCCACCGCTGTCTCCGGACTACTTCGGAAACTCGATTTATCCGGTGAGAGGAGAGACAACCACCGGTGAGTTACTGGAACATAATTTAGGGTGGGGTGCAAAGATACTTCACGAGGCAGTGGTCGGTTTCGATGATGAAAAAGTGCGTGGGTTGCTGAAGAAGTGGCGTGAGGCTCCGCATGTGTACCAGCTGGGTCAGCTCTTCGATCCGAACAGCATAATGATGGGGAGCTCACCCAGGTTCGACATGTATGGGAATGAGTTTGGGCTGGGGAAAGCAGTGGGGCTGAGGAGTGGATACGCAAACAAGTTTGATGGGAAAGTGTCAGCTTACCCAGGATATGAAGGTGGAAGCAGCGTGGACTTGGAGGTGTGTTTGACCCCAGATAATATGAAGGCTTTTGAATGTGACAAGGAGCTTGTGGATGCTATATGTTCTGGGAATGAACAACAGCCTGCTTCAGTTTGAAAGTAACTGATAGTGTCTCTGTCTCATGCCCTACAATGTAGCAGAGCACTACAAGAAATGAACATGTTACTTTGAATCATGTTAAATTCTTGGGTCTATTGCCACACCACCAATAAGGAGACGCTACGTGACACTATGGAACACGTGGCGACTTTTTATTGATTATGAAAAATTTTTGATTTTTTAACGCGTCACGTGACTGGTCAAGAATTTCTCTTGAATCATATTTTCGTTCGATATTACATATTTGAAATGCTGAACCCTTGTGGTTCGAGTTTTAATTAAGGAGTTTGGCATTGGAATTGATTCTTTGTCGTTGACACTACTTTGAGTTTATTTAATTTGTTGTGGACATGCACTGTGAAGAAATAAGTCTCTTAATCTGTTGTTCTTTCTTGTTGATTGGTCGCTCAAAATATATTTGTTGTCAACTTAAATATCAGAATAGGAAATTTTACTTCAATTAGACTACTCTCTAATTCTTTGTTTTCGTAGATCTAACGTGATTATCGTGATAAGGGCATTTTCCTGCAGAAATTTGGCTTCAAAAACGACCAAAAATGTCTGAGAAACCAAATTTTATATCACGTGCCAACAAAAAATTTCGGTCAAAATCTGTTGACTTGAATGACTCCTCTCGTAAAATATATCCATGGAGTTCCGGCCACTTTACAGCCTCGTCATTTTACGGTCGTTTTCTAGCAACGGAATGATTTGGTATTTTTCAGCCAGTTTCCGCCTCATTTTGGCCGAAAAAGATTTTCGGTCAAGTTTCGACTAATTAACGATCATTTATCGGCGGGCTATTTTGTAACAATTTTACGACCGATTTTCTGGCAAGTTTCCGTCATGTTCCCGGCCACTACTTAATTTTTAAAAAAAAAATTTGAAAAAAATATTTTGTGATGTACATTATAATATATTTCATAAATCTATTTTCCTACTATATCATTTGCTCATTATCTGAACGAAGCGTGTGAATAAAAAATATATTTTTATAAACATGAAAACATGTTTACAAGAAAGACGTACGCATTACAAATTCGCCACTCTAGATAAACAATACATAAAATAATAAGCAATATGAAATTCAATGACAATCAAACACATACAACAATTGTACATTGAAGGAATACAAGTACAAACTTGTAAATTTTACAAGCTTCTGATACAGTAAGGTACAACCAGGATACAAAGTTTCTGAATAATCTTATCATACACAACTTGTGGTTGAGACTTTGTCAAATTCTTCAACATGCAACAACTATCAAGTTGAATAAAGAGAGTGATGTAGTTCTTCAAAATGCTATTTAATCTTAAGAAGTTCATTGAGGAAACTTATTTCTTAACAATTTGTACTGAAAAGCTATAAAAACAAGTATATGGCTCACATTTGTTTTTTTATTCAATATTTTTCTTAACTTTTTTTCCAAATCTTTTTCACATTATATTATATACTGCTAGAGGTCAACAAGAAGCAGAGCAATGTATGGATACAAAATAGTTATGGCATATAAGTTTTAAACAAAAACTAAATCACAAAGACGAATTATAATATAGGACATATCTTTCAATACTCTAATGTCAGTTCCAACTCATTCCACTTATCTCCAGGTGGATTTTGAAGTACTTGAAAGGTACTGCAGGGCATGGTATTGTGTTTGACAACCAATAAATGACCCATCAGTTGTTGGATATGCAGGTGACTCGGATGATAGAATATCTACTATTGAGTATTTTTATTTTTAGTGGAGGGTATATATGTTGGAAGTCAACAGTTGAGTTTATTGCAATGTTATCTCTTAGTGAAGCAAAATACATGGAAGTAGCTAAAGTTGCAAATGATACTTCATGTCTTACTGGACTAGTAAAAGAATAGGCTGTTCAGCAAGGTGGACTTCAATTGCATTGTGACAGTAAGAGTGCTATTTACTCAGCAAAGAATCAAGTGTATCATGTTAGAATTAAGCATATTGATTTGATATTTCACAACATCAAAGAGTTGCTTGAATCTAGAGAGATACTACTACAAAAGATTCATACGTCATATAATGTTGTAGATATGTTGACCTAGTCAGTTACTATCAACAAGTTCATGTATTGGAACTTGTTGAAGGTTTGTAGGTGCTATAAAGGCAGTAACCTCAGTCCATTTTGAGGTATGAGACATCTTAATTTTATCTCTTAAGTAGCGGAATATTCGTTAAATTGTAGATTTGTTGGGTATAGTTCATATACTGAAAAAGGACTGATGTTGAAGTGGATCATATATAGAGAGCGAGAGCAACATAGGACTGACTCTCAATATATCGTGTAGGAAAACTAGTAGTTGTCGCTCAATATTAAATAGACTTGGAGTGGAGGACACCACAATAATTTAATAAATTTATAATAGAATGTATTATTATTTATTTTATGATTGTAACACTTTTGTATGGTTCTCTCAATTTCATATAGCCTCTAGAGACATAGACACAATGACGAACAGGACAACCATTTTTGATGTTGGTTAACGCGACTAAGCCTAAATCGAAAACCATTTATCCAAGTCGGAAATGTTATGCAACAATCGACCTCGCATCCCCAACTAATGGCATTCTGATTAACCGCTTGCTTAATCGAATCGCTGGTGGAGATGGAACAGCAGCTTCGGCAGCAGAATGGTGCTGTGTTTGTTTGTTGAGTAAACGAGATGAGGATGTGGTTGGAGCAAAGACGATCAGAGCTGTGTGGAATGCTCTAGAAGCTTCCACCATGGCTGTGACGTGAGTATGAAGGTGAGAACTATATGTTTCCTACTAACTGTATGGCGCTATGCTAAGGTCAATCAAGCTTATCCGCTGGGGGCTTGAAGAGTTTCATCGTCTAACCGAACGACACCGCTTTGATACTGTTCATTGGATTCGTGTCAAGCACTGAGGTGAGCCGTTGCTGGGCTGCTAGCTTCTCAATGAAAACGGCTGTAGATAAGGAGCATGATTGGAATTCGCAAGAGTAATTAATAAAGGCAGAAGAAGAATATACTCGATGTTCTGAGATGGTCTTCTGATATTAAGGTTACAGATTGCATCACTTTTGTGCTATAATATACTGTAAATTCTGCAAGATGCACCTCACTGTAGGTGGGAATCTGAATCTAAAATCTTGAGCACACTTTTCTCCAGTTGGATGAATACCCATGATGCTACTTTACTTTGTTGATTGATTTGTACCGACAGTAGAGGACTCTGTGTCTTAGCATGTGACGGGCGCAGGTTATTTGATTAGGGTGTAAAGCTAAAAGAAAAGTGAGAAGATGGGATAAGATGAGTACAGAACATATGATTGCATTACACATGAGCTGCTAAAGACTCGGAGAGTAGCGACATCAACAAAAGAGACTCGAGGATAAGATGACTACAGAGTCGGTCTCCAGGACGCAACATCAACAAAAAAGCTCACAGAAGCACACTATTTCTTCAAGCTACAATCTATGGAACAAACTTGGTGAGGAAGAGAGGCAGTAGGTAGCACGAGCGCCACGGGAACTTCTCATATGTACACCAGTTCACTGCCAGGCGCCCCGCATACTAAAAACTCGTCCCTCGGTACTAGGTTTCGCCACACTCAGTTGTAGAAGCAGGAGGCCTCTTCTTGCTGGGGCATCATGGGAGTCCGGCAGAGAGGACAGGTAGTGTTCCAGTAGTTGAGCCACTTCTCCAAGCACGCATTATGGAAAAGATGGCCGCATCCGAGCTTATTGATTTTGGACTCGGGTTCAAAGTGGTTGAGGCAAACCGAGCACTCTTGCTGCACTCCCGAACAGTCTCCGCAAGCCACGGACTTGAAATGAATTGGGGGTGACCAGCACCTGAAATCCTCAATCAGCTGCTGCGCGTAGCTTTTGCTTTGGTCTGGACTGGACCATGCGGCCGGCGAACACGGTTCGCAGTCGGAGGAGGCGGGAAGGTGAATGCCCAGAGCGCGGAGAATCACGCGGAACAGCTCTTTCACCATGGCGAAGGAGGAGGCCGTGTTCACCAGGAGCAGAATGAACATCCCTTCTGATGGAGATGGCAAGGCAGCGAGCCCCATGTCTCTTCAATCTCCAAATCTGAACAAACGCACATACAAACATCAACATGGTTATCCAACACCTTCCTCGCATTTAGATCTATGTGAAACCACATCAGAGCTGCTAAACCAAGAAAACATCTCATTTACAAGATCCACCACCAACACCATCTTAGGAAAAAATCCTGTAAGTCCGGATTCAATAATCACAAACCCCAATTCGCAAAACAGATCCGACACAAGAAAAGGAACCCCAATTGTGACAGTATTCGATTTCCAAGTAGCTGAAGAGCAATGAAAATCAAGAACCTGAAAGAGATAGGATTAAGATCTTACAACGAAATCAGGATCTGGGGCTCCAAAGTCCAATCAAGCCACAAGGAGGTCGGAGTTGGTTGAGAGAAGAAAGGGTGGCGAGGACGGTGAGAAGGTGGGATGAGTTGGGACAAGACTACGGTGGCCGAGAGGGAGAGTGATGAGTTGTGGGGGAGATTTTGGCGATGGAGTGTGTGTGGTTTATATACAACAGCAAAGCAAGGGGAGACAAGTTAACCATGGTTGGAGGCTCTTTATCATAGTTATAAAAACCGGACCGGGAGTCGAACCGGTGAGAGCTCCGGTTCCCGGTTTATCGGTTGAACCGGCGGCTCAAACCGGTTCGACCGGCGGTCTAATTACTATGTTTTAGAATATTTATAGAATTTGAAATAGAATTTAACAAGGATGGTAAAGAGATCTAGTGGTGGAGTAGGTGCCAATCAACCCATAGAGTATGGGATCGATTCCCGCTACGAGCACATTAATTTAAAATTATGTTTTTAGATATTTATGAAAACCCTGATTATTTTGTCCAATTATTAATCATTGAACCGGCATATAAACCGGGCGGTTTTGTCCGGTTGAACCCGGTTTTAACCGGTTCAATCCGGTCGAACCCGATTTAGCATACATAGCGGTAATAGTAGTCGAATCGGACCGGACCAAGCACCGGTTCGCGGTTCGACCGGTTGAACCGGCCGGTCCGGTCCGGTTTTAATAACTATGCTCTTTATCAAGTTTTGGTAATCTACTGCTGCTGCGTTTCTTAACCACGGTTAGTTACTTTACGTCGCCATCATCCATCAGTTCAACTTCTTCTACCTTCTTCTTCTTCTTCTTTAGTCAATTAACTTGTGTTAGGTGTGCTTTATAAACTGTTCACATTTCACTTGTAATTTCTTCTCTATGTCTTTTGTTTTTATTTAATTATTCATCAAACCCATGCGGTGTTTGAAACAAAAAAAATTATCCATTGGGTAAATGAAATGTGAAGAATTTCTTGAAGAAATGAAATGTGAATATTTCTTGGGAAAATCATATTCTTATTTATTTTAAGGAAAAAAATTTAAAATGGGTCTTGAACTATCACCACTTATTCAATTGCGGTCCGAATTACCATGATTTTCAAAAAAAGTGCGATGAAAAAAATTGAACTGATTTTAAATGATACTTAAGATCAATTTGTTTGATTTCTTAAATGAAATAGATTTATTAAATTTGTTGAGGATTATGAAAGATTGAGTATGAAAAGAGTAAAAACGTCGATTTATTTTTGTGCGCAAAATGATACTATTTATGATAACCAAATGACATTATTATCATCAGATTAACTGATATATACATTAAATGAGCTACTATGTTCATTAGATGAGTTATTATGCTCATCAAATGAGTTTTTATGTTTATTAGATGTTGTTACTTTCATGACATGAGCTGCTTTGTTCATCTGATGTTAGGTTCATCAAATATTGCTATGTTCATGAGACGAGTTGTTATGTTCATCAGATGTATGTTCATCGGATGTTATGTTCATTAGATGAGCTGCAATGTTAATCAATTGATGTTATGTTCATCAGATAAGATGATATATCCTCCAAGTGTTGCTATGTTCATCGAATGAGTTGCTATGTTCATCAATGAGCTACTATGTTCATCTGATGATCTGTTATATTCATCATATGAGCTGATATATTCATCAGATGCTTCTATGTCCATCCGATGAGTTATTATGATAAGATGAAACTTTTATTTTTTTATTTTTACGCATCTTTTTCAATAATTTTTTATATTTTATTAATTTTTTTATTGTAAGTGTCCAAAATGAGTGGATCGAAAGTGTAAAATTACGTTATTTTTTAGTAAGAACACTTTTCTAATAGGTGCTTTCCATACACCCATGAGTGATTACTTACTCTACTTGCATATAACTAGATTTGAGACGATTCTCGTCCAATTAATCTCGAGTTGGTTTCCATTTGGATTAATTGTGGGTTGATCATGTAGACGCATGGTTCAGTTGTTCATTCTACATCAATGTTGTAAAAAATACTAGGTGATGGATATAACGTCTATCGAAGAATCAACTAGGTGGAGATTAATCGAAAATATTAATCAGACGGCTAGGAGGAGTTATATATTGCCAATATATTTTATAATTAAATTTACAGAAAAATACATTTTTAAAATGAATATTTTTAAAATAAAAGATGTGAGATAATTAATTAGTTAAACGCTAGGCGGGATGTTTTAACACCCTCCTAGAAACTAATCAATTGTGTCTCGATATTTAGGACATCTTTTAAAATAGTGTTCTACATTGATTGAATGCTTCGTGACTCACATGCTTATTATGTGTTAAACTCTCACCAGCCTCCTAGAAAGTGATAATCCACACCCTTCCATTACTTTCACCAGCAACAAACACCATACAACTTGTTAAACTTGCTCTCACGAATGAAGCAGATTTTTATCTTTTTTTAAAAAAAATAGCAACCTTGATATTGATCTCTTCAATTGCTAAAAATTGTTTTTTTTTTGCAATTATTGATTTATAGGTGAATAATAAAAATGATTTTTTTGTAGAATTTAGCCTAAGTTAATTTGTTTTCCTCTTAAAAATCACGGAGGAAAGAAATTACCATGAAAATTAGAACGAAAATAATTCTTATACACAAAAGTGGAAAATAACTTATATTACATTTGATTGTTTTGCTCTGATTTTCCATGATAAATTGAACATAAAATTTCATCTCTCAATCCGTTTTCAAGAAAATCATATACAAATTTAAAATTCACTAAACTTTAACTTACCCCCATGAAATAAGGATAAAACAAAAAACTATCTCGGAAGATGAGTATTTTTGTATTAACCTTCAAATCATCAATTAGTACAGAGTTAGCCTAATATTTAATTAAACAATTACAATATACGACAGCATTTTTTTGCATATTTCGAGAATATTTATTATGTGTGTATGAAAATTAAACTGAATTTTAAATAATTCAATTGTATTATGTCTTTATTATGAGCCAAAAATCATAATCGTAAATTATGGTTCCATAATCCACTATAAGATAATACTTTTTTTTATTAGATGATTTGAGACATTTCACTAAAGTGTTATTTACTTATTATTAATGAACTTTATTACGAGATGACCTATTATTATATTAAATATTAATGAACCAAATTTTTATTTTTTTAATCTTTATTTGAAAGGTTTGAATATTTGTCATAAATTTGATATTTTAATATGTTAGAGGAATAAAATATTGTGTAAAGATATTGACACACTTTTAAAAGTCACCTCTATATATTTTTCTCACATTTCACTACCTAAAAACAGGAATTTGTAGGTCAAAATAGCCAGAAACTAGCAAAAAAAACTTCTTTCTAATTTCCTATTGATCAAATTGTAATTTTTCAATTTAAATAATAATTAACAACCACTAGTCAAAAAATTTCAATTTAAGGAATAAGTAACAAACCACTAGTCAAAAAATTGAAAATTTGGTCGGAAATGTTGTCACAGTCACCATCATTTAAATGATCGTCATTATCAGCGTCACAATCGCCATCATTTTCTAAAAACTCTATCATGTTAATCTCTTATTCGATTTTTTTTTGGCCCTTTTTCATGCATACTTTTTGTCATTTGGTTATATGAAATTAGAGAGAATAAAAATTGTATGAAAAATGTTGTGGAAAAGTGGTTCTTCCAAATAAAAAATAACATTTTTAATATTTTGCATGATCTATAAACAAAAGTACTTATAATAAATTTTATTAAAATTTTATCCTTCTTTAGTTCTTTCTTCATAATTCTCTTTTAATAGATAAAATACTTAATTCATTAAACAAGCAAATAACACCATCATCTATCACAATCAGTGTTCTAAAATGCGCTAGGCGGTCCTAGGCTAATCGGTTAAGCGGGATTAGGCAGAAAGATTAATCGGATTATTAGGCGGTGCTATATATATTAATATATTAATTTAATATAAAATATGTAATTAAAAATATCATATTTAAATATTCAATTTAAAACATGTTCAATCATAGTTTAACGCTATTCTTATGAGTAAGTATTTCTCCAATATTTTGAATGAAAGCTAACAAGCATAACTTCCTCAATATTATAAAAACTTTGGGGGTTAAATTGTATTTTTTTAAACTTGAATTTAACAAGTAAGATCAAATTACATTATACGTTGAACCTGTTGGGGTCGAATTGTATTTTCCTAATACTACAACAACTTAAATCGAATAAAACAGAAAGTCTCCTTCTTCTCCAAAGTTACCACAATGTAGATCCGCCGACACCTCCTACCACCTTCGTCGATCAACTACACTCCGACCACCTCTCCATCATCCCCTCACTGAAGCTCCACAACTTCACCTTCAGCTGTGCTCACACTACCCTCGGCTAGCCCATGGGCGTCGCCGGCTCCGGACGCGGGAAGTTGTCCCCGCTCGCCCAGCGCCGAATCGAGAGTTGATCAAATTAATCGATTTTTGAGCGTTCAGCACTGAATCGGGACGTTTGACAGCCGTCCAGCGCCTAGATGACCGCGTAGAGCGCCTTTTAGAACCCTGATCATAACTATATAGCCATGATGGAAATCTAAGAATTTGGCAATTTTTCTATATGTACACTGAATTAGGTACCTACCTCCAAATCAAACAATATCCAAAGCGAATCCGATTCAAATGTTGTCAAAGTTGGACAATAATACTAAGGAAATAGTTAAATAAAATTTGAATTATTAGTGATTCTTCAATTATGGTTGGAACCATATAATTTTAAAAGAAATAATAAAATTTTTGAACTAATTTAGAATGCTACTAAAAATAATTGTATTAAAAATTCTGAAAATTAGTGAGAATGTACAAAAATGTGTTTTTAGTGAGAATAAAATATTATAATTTAAGTAGATGAAAAAATGATGTGGTTTTAGAGCACAAGTCTAATTCTTATGCTTACTAATATTAATTTAAGATTATATTAGTAAATTTTATTTTACAAAATCAATCTAAATATTTTTAAACCAATTTCAACACTTTGAATAGTTTGGAATAGGCTGTCAATCCAGACCCGTCCAGACCCGTTTTTTTAAGGTCTGGGTTTATCCAATTGGGTCCATAAACCTGTTAGGGTCTACCCATTTGGATCCATTACGTTTTATCCATTTGGATCCTTATAGTGGTTCTCTTTGATAATTAGTTTTTTAGATCTGAAATAAAATAATTTTTTTAAAAATAAAAAAATTTAAAAAAATCAAAAATAAATTCTGAAAAAATAAAAAATAAATTTTAAAAATTAAAAACTATTTTTTAAAAATATTTCTAAAAATAAAAGAAATATTTTTCCAAAAAGATTTACTTTTAAAAAATAAAATTTATTTTTTATTTAATTATTTTCAAAAAATTAATTTCATTTTCAAATAAATTTAGATATAAAAATATATTTTTCATAATTTTTTATTTTCATAAACAGATATTTATTATTTATTTTATTTGGTAATTTAATATTAAAAAATTTATTTTGGGTCTAACGAGTCCAAATAATGGATCTAGATTTAAATCCAAAATTTATTAAAATATTACGTCTGGATCTGAGTCTGAATCCAAATGAAATGGATCTAGATCTGAATCCTTCTAAATGAGTCTACACCCGAGCCATTGAGCTTCCTAATTTGAAACATGTTGAAAAAATGATGATAATTCAAATTTTCCTTTAGTTGAACTGATGGGAAAGTCTATCCGCATATAAACCACACGACACCGAGAGCTGACAAAAGAGAAAAACCCATATAATAATATCTTGAAGCATTTATGTGATCCAATCACTACTACATACGCGCATCACGCTACAAGTCACCAAGTGTCACTCATGAGTCAATTGCCCTACCTACCGTTGGCTTATTATAGAGAGAAGAGAACCCAAGACATATGATATGACACCTTACGTGTCCTTCAAGGAAGCATGCATCTCAGGCCCAGGATGCATGCCCTCCCTTGTGGGGTTTCTTTCCATCATGGAAAACAAAGGTTGGTGACAGACACTAAATTAAGCCTGTTGATGATTTATGGAGTGGAGGTTGAAGGTGATCTCAGAGGTGGGGGTTGGGGTTAAAGTTGAGTTACAAAAATCGATTTTATCATGGGTGTGACCTAGTACCAGGATGTGAGAGGTCTTGATATGTAAGTAGTGTTAATGTGGATTTCGCTTGGTTAGCAAAGTGGTATCAGATCATCATCATCATCATCATATTATGAATTAGTGGGCATTATTGGATCTTTGATTGATTGCATTTTTTCATCATTGGGACATCAAATCGTTTCAGCTCGTCTTATTTCATGCTTTACAGTCCTTGTTGCCAGTAGAATGCCTCATTACATGATCAGTTGCTCCGATGTCCATGGAGAGAATGAGAAAGAAAAGCCAGGTCGATGGAGAGTTCAAGCGATTCTAAAGCCAGCATGATCCATATATATATGTCTGCTAATACTGATTTTCTTGGTCTGTGTTAGCTCCAAAACATGCAGTGTAGTCTGACTTTTTGCCGACTTGTCTAATTAAATTACACATCTTTTAATCTACCATTACCTAGAGGAAAAAGGAACCAATAAATATTACATTTAGATGCAGACCCCGTTCTAAGGGCAACATAAAAAAATATATCCACGAAAATATATTAAAAAAATTAAATTCACAAGGTGAGATAATTATTGTAGCATCTCCATTTAAACAAATCTAAAAATATGTTATTATCATAAACCTCACTGCTTTCACGAACGTTTCACCACGTTGAATAGATCTTTCTAAACAAATTCATCAAGAGGTTCATGAAAATATCAAATACAACGCTTCAAACTTTTAAACGTTGTAATTGATTGTATAAGATATGCATGACTTAATTATCGCACTTCAAAATTGTAAGCGAGGTAATTGAACTGCATAAGATATTTGAGATAGTAAATTACGTACAATGTTTCTGAGTTGGAAGCGTAGTAATTGATTACCAAGTAACACGCTTTTGACTCAAAGCTTTGTAATTGATTAAAGGGATAAAACTCAAAAGGGGCCCTGAACTACCATCACTTATCTAATTGCGGTCAGAACTATCATGATTTCCAAAAAAGATGCGATGAAAAAAAAAATTGGATTGATTTTCTAAAATAAATTTTACCATTATATTCCTAAACTAATATTATTACAAGACTTAGATTTTTGTGCGAAAATTACATTGTTTGGTTATCAATATAAACTATATCGTTTTACGCACATAAAGAAAATGACATCTTTTGATAACCAAATGACGTAATTTTCACACACAAATTTAAGTCTTATAATAATATTAGTTTTGGAATGTAATGGTGAATTTTATTTTAGAAAATCAATCCAATTTTTTTTCATTGCACCCTTTTTGGAAATCACGGTACTTCTGACCGCAATTGGGTAAACGGTGATAGTTCAATGACCCTTTTGGGTTTTTCCCCTTGATTATATTGAATATTTTATATATATTAATTATCATGCTTTCAATTTCAAAGCGCAATAATTGATAGAAAAAAACCCCAAAAAGGGCCCGAATTATCGCATCATGCCTAATTGTGGTCCGAACTATTGTATTTTTCAAATAAGGTGCATCCGGTTAATTTTTTCTCACACCGTTAGTACAGGAAAAAACTCAGGTAACACCCTTTAACTGACTTGCGTTAAAAAAATAAAAAAAAACCTAAAAAAATCTCCTCATATCCTTCCGTCTTATCTCCTTCTCCAGCGTCGACGGACCGCGCCCCCTTGCTTTCGAACAACTCCTCCTTATCTGCACTTCTGTCCATTGTTTCACCTTTCTCCAATCCATCGCATCCTCTTCTAACTTGCTTCCGAACAACACCTCCTTCTTATCTGCACTCTTGTTTGCTGGATGCGGATGAGCCGAAACTTCCCCAACCTGACCTCCTTGGCAAGCTTACAATAAAAACTCCTCCTTCTCCTAATCAAATTAACCATCCCCGAGCACGAACCCTCCCCACCGTCAGCCTCAGCCTCCATGACAATGCACAACCAAGTCATTAATCCCGCTTTCGTGCATGATCAGCGTCTGCAGCAGCACAAATGGATCTGAAACGTAAATGCAAATATATCCGTCCGCAGCGGCCGAAATCTGATTGCGCGAAAAGAAGAGGTTCACAGGCGTGTAAAAGGACAACGCGGTGACGGTTGCAGAGTAGTCAATTAGGGAGTGGCGGAGGAGAGGTCTTGACGGAGTCATGTGAGGCTGCTGCAGATCTTGGCGGGCCAAATTTGATTATCATCCACTTGGGTATGCGAGGTGGAGATGCGTTGGCTAGGCACTCAAATCTGTTGCTGGTATATAGTATGCTTGATAAGGAGGAGTCGCTCAAAAGCAAGGGGGCGCGGTATGAAAGAAGAATATGAGGAGATTATTTTTTTATTTTTTTTATTTTTTTAACGCAGGCCTGTTAAAGGTTGCTAACAGAGTTTCCTCTGTACTAAGAAAAATTAGGGAAATGCATTTTATTCGAAAAACATGATAATTCAGACCGCAATTGAGTATGACACGGTTCCCACGATACTTCCTCTCAAGCCTGGCCCGATGAGCCATCAAATTACATATTAAAAACTATTTAAGTTGTTGTAAGGATTCAAACCAACCACCTTTAGACTAAATTAGAAGCTCACAACCAACTCAACTAAGTTATATTTGTGTTTATTAACGAAGCATAATTTAATTTTACATATTTTCGTGAAAACAAATAAAAATAATAAAAATGAATAAAATCATTTATTCTCCACATATAGTGAATTCTAAAACTTCAAAATCTTAAAAATTCTAAATTTTAAAATTCTAAAAAAAATGATGCGCTAAAGCCTAAAAAAACTTAAAATCTAAAATTTTAATTTCTATTTTTTAATTTTTTTTTTTGTAAATTTGAGTTTTTTTTGGTATTATTTCATTTATCAATATGTCCTAAGACTTCATTTTTAATTTCACCTCAGGCCTCCAAAATGTCGGACCGGTTCAAACTCTAACACAAAATTAAGTATTATAAAACTTCAAGCCGCATTCCCTATCCCGGCAGAAAAGGAAATTATCATGGAATATGTGTGGAGTGGGAAGAGTCGTTGGATGTTTTTGGTTTTGCGTTAGTTGGTGGTCTATGTGACATGAAGCCTATCTTAGGACAGTGATGTCATTTTCAACTATTTATGGTTTCATAACAAAATGTAAGGTCATTTATGAGGACTTTTGTTTCCATTTTTGAAGGGAAAATGAAATACATTTTGGAGGGCGGTCTCTGGTCCCATAATATAACCGACCGGATAAAGCTTTGAATTGAATCGTATTTAAATGACGGCTACCGAAATTGTCGTTGAATTTATGATGCCAAGACCTGCATACAAATATTGATAGCTTTGGACAGTGTTTGGTTATTTAAGGAAAATTAGATTGAAAGAAAAATTTGAAAGAAAAAAAAATTGGAAGAATTTTATATCTAGTTTAGAAACTTTCATTCAATTTTTTCATTTCTAAATCAAATAAAGAAAAATCAGATAGAATTTACAATAAATTTCATTTTCATTCCTCTTAAAATTTTGACTAAACCAAATACTGCCTTACTTACATGGAATTGTTTGCAGCTATTGACCTTCTAAATTGGAGGACACTAGTTTGGATTTAAATTTCATGTAAAATAGTTGGTGGTTAATCTTAATCTGCATATATTGATCTACGAGGAAAATAAATTTTATGTGGATTCTATGGTTTGTTTGGTTAGAGTAGGAAAATTGTAAAATAAGTATAAAAATATTACTTAATTATTCATGACTTTCTCTCTATATTTTAATCTAAATCTCTTCAGCTCAACTTTCTATGAATCAAACATGAGATTTTCTTTAGTTTCGTCCAATTTTCTTTTCTCTCTTGAATTTTTTCAAACCAAACACAACCTTAATGTTTTGGACACGATAACGGTAAGTGATGTAAAGATCATAATCAATTTATGACCGCCGAGAATGAAGGGGATGAGTTGCAGATCCCCGTTGAAACCAGTGTTGTTAAAAAATAAAACATGAAGGGGCTCATCCTGCCAACAATCTCCGGTCATCATTGATATCCCCTCAACATCCTTAACTTCCGACAAATCATTCCAAAGCATTTTTATGTAAAATTAAGTGTTCAATGTTGAATGTTATATAGAGTTATTTGAAACCTTTGAGTTTCTGATGGTTAAATGATTTACTTATTTTTAGTAAATCACTTTCTGAACATCTAAATATATTTAAGTTTTAAAATGTAGATAAAATTTCACAAAAAAATATTTTTTTTGATGAATTGTGATTCATTTGAACAAATATCACATCGATAACAAATGCTTCATACTTTCCAAATAACCATTCAAAATAAAAAAATTGGTCCACTAAACATTTAAAATAAAAAATATTATTTTTAATGAAACAATAAAAAAACAAATAACACCTAACTGTCACCTACATGCTGTATAGTATTCCTCAAATTGTGTATCTCTCATAGCAATACCTTGCCTTTATGATTCCTTAGAAAACTGGCTATTTCATCTTGGAAGCCTAGTACGCCCAACTAGCAGTGTAACTATTTGGTATGATTTGATCTTGGTCAAAAATGATATCCATCTATTCAAATTTTTAAAACCTAACCTAACCAACTTGTTTAAAAAATTGAACTTAATCAAATCAGGTGCTTGATTTGATTTTGATTCGATCATTTATACATACGATTCAAATACTAAGAGATGAGAAAAAAACCAACTCCTTTCTGCTAACATTTCATTCTCATCTGCTAAGAAATCAGCAAATGTTAACAATTATCATTCTTGACTTCTGTTCCTAAAAACTCTATTAGACACGCATTTACATTGTACAACATAGCACTATATGAATCACAACATAATACCATTTCTAATTCTCAATTCATAATATATATATTTAGAAATACAATATATATGTGATATCAATTTCGATGAAGATAAGATCCACGTCTTTTGTATGATTTAATTCTTTTTTGCACACACTATGTTAATTATGTTTAAACATAATTTGGAGAAAAGTGTAACTTTCTGAAAGGGTAATGTTCACTAGTATATTATTCAAAAACTCAATGTCAGTTGAACTCTTGAGCTTAGTTGGACTTCTTTATGTTTATCTTTCAAATTTTATTTGGTTCAGTTGAACTGAGGGAAACTAGAATTGAACCTAGTAGTTCTAACAAATGTAAACCATTTTAAAGAGGGATGGTGGGCTTAAGGCACTTCAAGCGGACACTTCTTGAGAGACTTCCCTCAACAACCAATTCCATAGAAGTGACATTCACTTCTGATAGCATTCTGTAGATAATCCTCGTTTAACAACATTCAGCTTGGAGTAATTCATTAGAAAGCGAGTCAATTAAGCTATCTTTATAGAGAACTCAGTTAATAAGGAATGATGTAATCGAAGACATATCATCAAGGAGCTCTCCAATATATTGTCACCTATTATTTAGTTTCGTAAAAAATGCTAAATTATGAAAATAGCATACGATGCCTCGTATGTTCAATCTCTTTATTACACTGTTATTTATTTTGGATCTTCATCACTTTCAGATCTTATAAAGTGTCATTTGTTTATCTTCTTATTTAAATGCAAGCAATGAAGTGCCGATAAAAAACCGGATATGGAGTTCTCACTTTGTGAATTGGACATCAAATTCTTCATCTTCTTAGACATTTCAATTTTTTCGATTGAAAATTTAAAATCAAATTTTAACTTCGCGGAGCTAAACCTTAACTAGATGGTGGTCGCAGTTAGTACGATGCTGAAGCCGATGATCTTGGAGGTGAATAAATATTTTTTTAGTTCTATTTGTAATAATAGTGGATTATCTGAAGAACGAACGAGTTACAGGTGTTTGTGATTCTGAGTCTCAAATGTGAGGAAGAGATTGCTGGTTAACACGTTTGTTAAGTGGAAGGAGGTGGGTCTCACTTCAAAGAGTGAAGACTGAATTCACATATGTAAATTAGGAATTTCAAGATTTTGAGTTGAGATTTCAATTGTCTTGTGGATTTTTAAAGTTGAGAATTGGTGATTTTTCAAGATGACCTAGCTTGAAGTGGGGTGATGATAGTGATAAGGTAATATTAGCAGCATGATCGGTGGCTTAATGGAGTTAAAAATATCTTATATCATATTCTTACATCTTGCATCATTTTTGAAAATTAGAGTAGTTTGGAAAAAAAAAGGTAGGTTAGGGATTTTTTAGGTTTTTCTATATTTTAATGATGGTTAAAATGATTAACCATGGTTAAACCAAAACTCCTTTGAGAGTGGCTATGATTTTTGATTTAACATATACGAATGGTTGTAGCGCAGTTATATTTTGATATCTTGAGGCGAATAAATTATGCCAATGTCAGTAATCTCCCCAAACCCGCCCCATTGCCATCTCCACCGAAAATTGGTCTAAATATTTTAACCATTTTGTGGGAAGCATCATTCTAACCACAAAACATGTCATACTTGGTGGTGAATAAATGAAAAAATTAAAATGATGCAGTTTTGAATATAAATCTTTTACTAATTTATAAATTTTAAAAATCAAAAGTTTATGGTTATCAGTTTATCCATAACATGTTTTTTTTTGGAATTTAGAATTTTGATTATATTAAAAAAAATTGAATATATGATACCTAATATTTCTATACTGATTCACATGGGATTTTTTACTTCTCCATAATAAAATAATATAGCTCTGTTGGGGAAACAATGCTCTTTTTGTTTTCAAGGTCAAGTAAATTTGTATGTACACAGGACGTAGACTATATTTGATACAGTAAGGTTGAGGCAGAAGAAGATGTGAAAGATAATGGAGGTGATTCATGACACCTGCATTTAGTATTGTGAATCACCTTTTTCCTGGTGATATCAATTTTGGAGCAATACAAGCAAAATATCTGATGTTTTACTAATGCTTCACCTGCTTCCACTTCATCCTCACTGGCATTTTCAGATTCTCCTTGTTCATCTTTCTGGTCTGATTCCTCATCTTGGATCAACTGAATGAGCCCCAACCAATAAAGAATCCGGGACAGAAGCATGTCAATTTGTTTGTCGTGCCAAGTCTTACCCTTTTCCCAGAACATTACTGGTGCAAGAGCTGTTGCTGACCCCGTTCCAAAGCCAATTCCAATCAGGATTAGCTGCCAATCAAAGCCACCTGACTTTGATGGTCGTGCTTCTCTTTTTTCCGATGGAGGCATCATAATGCATTTGTTAGTATTACTCAAGGGTGCTCCACACAATGCTTTGTTGCCTATGTAAGAAGAATTCGCAAATGTGTCCAATTGTCTGCCTCTTGGGATCCGTCCCTCTAACTGATTGTATGATAAATTCAATACTGACAAAAAGGTAAGGTTAGCAAGCTGATCTGGGATATTACCCGTAAGCTGGTTTTGTGACAAGTCTAAGGATTCCAGCTGCACCAAGTTTCCCAGGGATACTGGTATATGGCCACTAAACATATTGTGTGAGAAGTTCAGAACAAAGAGTGATGTAAAATCTCCAATAATGTCTGGGATCTTTCCGCTGAGTCGGTTTCTTGAAAAATCCATGGAGCTGAATACTGTTATGATTTTAATCAGCTCCATTTGTATACCTTTGAAGGTAACTGTCACTGAATCCTGGTAGTAAAGCTGCCCAAGTTCAAGCACCTTAAATTTCAAGTGATCATGTGTTGATTCTCCATCATTATTGCTTGTCATCATTCCCTTCCAACTGCTCAAGCAATCTGAACTCAGAGTACCAGTAAAATTATTGCAAGCCAAATCTACAATTTGCAGTGTTCTCCAGGTTCTGGTAGTATCTGGACATCCAATGCTTCCATGGAACATATTAGACCGCAGTATAAGAACCCGCAAAGTGGATACATTTTTCAGCCAACATGGAAATGTGTCATCAATTCGATTGTTTCCAAGGTCCAAGACCTCCAGTGCTTTGCAGTTGGCAAGAGATTTTGGAAGTTCCCCGCGAATCAAATTCCAACTCAGATCGAATGTCCTCAACATGCAGTCTGCTTTAAATGAATCAGAAATATGTCCTTTGAATCTATTCTTTCGTAGATTCAGAATCCCAAGTGTTTGACTCATATTCACAAGGCATGGCGGAAGGTGTCCTTCGAAAGAGTTATTAGAAAGATCAAGAACTTGAAGATATGTTGCATTGCAAATTGATGTTGGAATTGTCCCTTTGAACAAGTTACTTGCGAGAGAAAAGAACAATGTTACTGAAAGATATTTACCAATTTCAGCTGGCAACTTGGAGCTGAAATTATTCCTTGAAAAATCCATGTATGGAGCAGAAGGTGGGAGACTAGGCAGTTCCCCGTGAAGCAGATTGGAGGCCAGGTCAAGTACATATAGACTGGCAGTAAGACTCCGGTTTTCAAAATCCTCCAAGGAGTTGTAGGAAAGATTTAAGTGGGAGAGAACACTGATATCCCAAATCCATTTTGGAATCTCACCATGAATTTCATTGCCTGAGAGATCCAAGTAGTTTAATCTAGATTGATACTTCAGGAAGTCTGGAAATTTCTTCAACTTACAAGAAGCCAACTTCAATGTGCTGAGTAACGGAAAAAGAGAAAAGTCGACTTCCTTAGCCTCCTCAATTAACAAGTTGTTAAATGACAAATCAAGGCTTGATAGATTCTTCAACTGCTGAATAAAACTTAAATCCAAGGCTTGGCTGAAGTTATTGAAAGACAGTGTGAGGATTTTAATACCTGGTAATTTGAAAATAAAAGTTGGACATATGCCTTGTAGCTTATTGCTGCTCAGATCAAGAGTATCCAAAATGGATGATGAGAAGTGAGAGTCCACATTTTCCAAACTCTCAAACCTGTTATGCGAAAGTAGCAGCTTTCTCAAAGATGGCATACCGAACAAGGATGCAGGAATACTTCCATTAAGAGAATTGTTTCTTATATCAAGATTTTCTAATTGCATGAACTCCGTCCAGTTGGCCACAGCAACGGACCCTGTTAGCTGATTATTGGGAAGCAACAATGCTGTGAGCTTCACCAAAGAGGAAAACAATTGCACCCGACCATTAAATCTGTTGGAGGACAAGTCTATGTAAACAAGATTCTCAAGGTTCTGTAGTTGTGTTGGTATTAGCCCATGAAAGTTGCACTGGCCGAGGTCTAAATGTGACAGCATTTTCAACTCCCCAACAGATTCA
>NQLW01000004.1:259798-288824 GCA_002312845.1 Kalanchoe fedtschenkoi | reverse complement strand
TATATATATAGGATCAGTTGTGAACACTTAGATTGAGAATAAATTGTGGACGATTCTACGCCAATCATTTTGAATATAAAATGACTGTGTTTTGATTATATGACTCACTTAATTTAACTTTATTAATATGTTTATTTTAAATTATTTTTAGTAACTTCCCACAATATTCTCCACCAGATTAAGTTGAAGAGCAAATATCTCCTCAATTACTCCTTTTCACCACCCCTATTTCCCACTCCTCACCTTCCCAAATGGATCCGTCCTCAATCACCACTAAAAGCAAGATTGACGCCAGGCCCGGGATCCGTTCTTCCTAAAGAGACAATTGATCAGTCGATAACCTCGGTAGTCAAACACATGGCAGGTCATCCAACCCTGCAGAAACAGTTGGCAACGAGATGCATCTGATGATAGTAACAACACCGTACACAGGAATGACGATGGCCACATGAGCAGCGAAGCTCCGAAGCGTTTCTAGATTGGATCAATTGTGAACTACTCGCCGTTTTCCAAATCAATCGTGTCCCTCTCACACGAGTGCAAATGGCCATCCCTGATCTCCCCGCTGACCCTGTTCTGTTTTCGTTTCATCATCGATCTAGGTCTACAAGTTGTGAGTGTATTATTTGCTCGGCTATGTTCTGGAGAACCAAGCCGGATGAGGGCCGGATGGTCTGGGTTGTGGATTTATCAGAGATCGGTCCGTTGTTCGACGATCAGGGGTTATTTGTCTTCGGCTCAAAGCCTCTAAAAGATGGTGACACACTAGTTTACAGTATGATCTTTGTAGTTGAGTAGATCAATTTAGGTCTAAGTTATGCTCAATTCAATTTTTGCTATGTGATTAATAGTGATACTTTTTTAGTTGTGCAATTTGTTTTTGGAGAGAGACAGTGAAGATATAACAGTGAACGGTAAACATGTTTCTAAGAACACAGTGAACATTGTACATGTAAAAATTGAACATGTTTAAATTTTCTAGATTTTGATTGAAGACTTCCATTTCACTGAGAATATATGTTTTTTTGTAATATATGTTTATTATTATTATTCAAAATGCACATAATTACGTGGTGAACAGTGAATATATTTCATTAAAATAAATCTTTAGTGCAAATATTTTATTTTTTTTACAATGAACTGTGAATATATCAGACATAATATGAAAAAAAAATTTAATGATAAAAATTAATAATATGAAATATGAAAACTCATAACAATCTTTAGTGCAAATGAGTGTACAAGTTGAAGACAAAATCAGACGGTTCAATTGATATATACAAGGCATGACTTGTAGAAAGAGAATTTTCTCAACAATACGGATTAGACTATGATGAAATATTCACTGCAGTGGCAAAAATACCAACAGTTAGAGTCCTCATGGAACGACAAGTAAATCATGAAAGTTGTGGCAAATGGATGTGAAAAATATTTTTCTTCATGGAGAGCTAGACCAAGACATTTATATGGAGCAAACTAAAGGGTTCGAGAGTCGACTTCACTCAGAATGTGTGTGCAAGTTAAAAAAAAGCATTGTATGGTTTGAGGAAAGCACCGAGAGCTTGGTATGGAAAAATTACAGAATTCTTATTAAGTAATGACTACTTGATGGCTCTAGCTGATTCTAGCTTGTTTATGAAAGCTTAGAGCGAAAAGCTTTCAATTGTGCTGGTATATGCGGATGATCTTATCATCACAGGGGATGATGATCAAGAAATTTAATGAATAAGAGCCAACCTTTCAATTCATTTTCAGATGAAAGAACTTGGAAAACTACATCACTTTCTAGGATTATAAGTGAAGAGAACTAATGAAGAACTCATTCTATGCTAACATAAGTACTCCCAAGATCTTTTATAAAAATATCGGATGGAAGAGTGCAAGCCTATATCTTAGCCGATAGATGCTAATGCGTGTCTAATCTCAACCAAGAGGAAAGATCTTGAAGATAAAATTATGTACAGGTAGTTTGGGAGAAGTTTGTTATATCTCACTCTTACAAGATCTGATATTGCATATGTAGTTGGAGTAGTCAGTCGATACATGCAAAATTAAAAGATGAATCACTGAGATTACACGACGAGTTCTAAGTTATATCAACGGAACAGTTAATTATGGCTTCTTGTATAAGAGATGAGATATATGTGAATTGGCTGTCACTTGTGATGCTGATTATGCTAATGATCATGATACAAGACGCTCAATAACGGGTGTTGAAGAATTAATCACCAACTCTACTCTTCCATATTCTTCTCTCGTTACTTATCTCCGTACCTCTCTTTTTACCACAAATGTGCTCACCACACGAAGTCGTGTAGTTGTAGTTTTGTTTATTGGAATATAAATACTCCTTGTTGATTTTTTTTTTCATATCACAACACCAAATATCAAATAGCAAGATAAGCAGCAAAGCTTCTTAATATATAAAGAAACAATTAGTTTCTTTTTCTAATCTCCTTTTATCCTTTAAATTGTACAGCGTATGGATCTTAACTTGTGTTATGTTGTATTCTCTCCGTCCTCTAATACATGTCGTTTAAGGTTAATTTGAGTAGATTAAGGTGAAGTTAATACTAGCGGTTGAACAAATTTAATGAGTGGGTGGTTGGCTTTTTTAAAAAAAAATTCGTGCAAATAGTAAAATTAATAGATTATTACTGGTGATGAATGACTTTTTTATTGATTATGATAAAGAAGTGATTAATGTTTGATATTTTAAGGTAGTTGTTGATATTAAATATGCATCGAAAATTGTTAAGTGACAAGTAAAAGTGGACAGAAAAATCGGTTAAATGACATATAAAAGAGGACAGAGTGAGTATATTCCAACAATGATTATAATTAAGAATAATTAAAATATACAGAAAATAAATTAAAATCCCTTAACATTTCAGTTTTGATATGTGATTTTTCTTTGGCGCGCATTTTCCACAAACCAATCTAAGGGTTAGAAAATACACATTTCTCATGTCACTGAAAACCAAACTGACTTGTTGGATTGGCACAGAGTTTAGTGCAACGAAAGAGGCGTAACAAAAGTAGCCGTTTACTTTGACGCCATCTTTCTGCGTCTTTTTCTCCATTCTCCATTCACTAATCACAGATAACACTTCTTCTCCGCTCATGCCACCAGCAGAGCCCACCCTCCTCCCTTCACCTTGGAAATAATCATATGATAGTTTCATCATTGCATCAAGATGACACTGCTTCCATTCTTGTTAGTGTCACCATGGCTGTCCTCCTCCTTCATCCTCATCCTCATTTTCTTGAATACAAACCCAGTCTCGGCTCACTGCTCCACTGATCAGACGTCTCTCCTGCTCCGGATCAATGCCGAGCTCGTGTACGATGCCACTTCGTCTGCCAAATTGGCCAACTGGGGTAATGAGAACCTCCATGATTTCTGTTCCTGGCCGGGAGTCAAGTGTCTTAACCGCCGTATCACTGAGCTTGATTTGAGCAGCGACTATATTTCTGGCGGCTTCAACAGTTCCAGCACCATTTTTTGTCTCAAGCATCTTCAGAAGCTCAATCTGGGTTATAACTACTTCCACTCCACTGCCATCCCCTCCAGGTTGGGTCACCTTACCACTCTTACGTACTTGAATCTATCAAATGCTGGATTCGTTGGTCAAGTTCCCATTCAGATATCGCGCTTGAACCAGCTGGTTACACTCGATCTGTCTACCTTTTCATACCTTGGAAATCCATCCCTCAGTCTTCAAAATCCAGACTTGGGCAGTCTGGTTCAGAATCTCACTCGTCTCTCTGCGCTGTATCTGGATGGCGTGGATCTTTCCTCTGCAGCCACTACCTGGTGCAGTATGTTGTCTTCCTCATTGCCCAATTTAACAGTCTTGAGCTTATCAGACTGTAACTTACTGGGGTCTGATGATACTACTGATTCAGTTGGCAAACTTCAGTATCTGTCGCTTCTTCGCCTCAACAACAATAACTTGTCTTCAATGGATCCTCGAGCATTTGCGAAACTTTCCAATTTGGCCACTTTGTGTTTGAGTTCTTGTGAATTGAAAGGAACTTTTCCTGAGGATGTTTTCCAGATAAAAACCCTACAGATACTGGACTTGTCCGACAACCCGTACTTGCAGGGAAATCTGCCACAGTTTTTTGGCAATTATTCCCTTCAAACATTGGCGCTCAGAAACACTAATTTTTCAGGGACACTCCCTGAATCTGTCGGGGAGTTGAAAATGCTGTCACATTTAGACCTTGCTGAGTGCAATTTTCATGGGCTAATACCAACACAACTACAGAACCTTGAGAATCTTGTTCACATAGACTTGTCCTCCAACAGATTTAATGGTCGGGTGCAAATGTTTTCCTCTTTGGTGAAGCTCAGAGCATTGTTTCTTCCCAATAATCAGCTAACAGGGTCCATTGCTGTGGCCAACTGGACGGAGTTCAGGCAATTAGAAAATCTTGATATAAGAAACAATTCTCTTAGTGGAGGTATTCCTGCATCCTTGTTCGGTATGCCATCTTTGAGAAAGCTGCTACTTTCGCATAACATGTTTGAGAGTTTGGAAAATGTGGACCTTAACGTCTCATCATCCATATTGGATACTCTTGATCTGAGCAGCAATCGGCTACAAGGGACATGTCCAACTTTTATTTTCAAATTACCAGGTATTAAAATCCTCACACTGTCTTTCAATGACTTTAGCCAAGCCTTGGATTTAAGTTTTATACAGCAGTTAAGGAATCTGTCAAGCCTTGATTTGTCATTTAACAACTTGTTAGTTGAGGAGGCTAAGGAAGTCGACTTTTCTCTTTTTCCGTTACTCAGCACATTGAAGTTGGCTTCTTGTAAGTTGAAGAAATTTCCAGACTTCCTGAAGTATCAATCCAGATTAACCTACTTAGATCTTTCAGGCAATGAAATTCATGGTGAGATTCCAAAATGGATTTGGGATATCAGTGCTCTCTCCCACTTAAATCTTTCCTACAACTCCTTGGAGGATTTTGAAAACCGGAGTCTTACTGCCAGTCTAAATGTACTTGACCTGGCCTCCAATCTGCTTCACGGGGAACTGCCTAGTCTCCCTGCTTCTGCTTCATATATGGATTTTTCAAGGAATAATTTCAGCTCCAAGTTGCCAGCTGAAATTGGTAAATATCTTTCAGTAACATTGTTCTTTTCTCTCGCAAGTAACTTGTTCAAAGGGACAATTCCAGCATCAATTTGCAATGCAATATATCTTCAAGTTCTCGATCTTTCTAATAACTCTTTCAAAGGACACCTTCCACCATGCCTTGTGAATATGAGTCAAACACTTGGGATTCTGAATCTACGAAAGAATAGATTCAAAGGACATATTTCTGATTCATTTAAAGCAGACTGCATGTTGAGGACATTCGATCTGAGTTGGAATTTGATTCGCGGGGAACTTCCAAAATCTCTTGCCAACTGCAAAGCATTGGAGGTCTTGGACCTTGGAAACAATCGAATTGATGACACATTTCCATGTTGGCTGAAAAATGTATCCACTTTGCGGGTTCTTATACTGCGGTCTAATATGTTCCATGGAAGCATTGGATGTCCAGACACTACCAGAACCTGGAGAACACTGCAAATTGTTGATTTGGCTTGCAATAATTTTACTGGTACTCTGAGTTCAGATTTCTTGAGCAGTTGGAAGGGAATGATGACAAGCAATAATGATGCAGAGTCAACACATGATCACTTGAAATTTAAGGTGCTTGAACTTGGGCAGCTTTACTACCAGGATACAGTGACAGTTACCTTCAAAGGTATACAAATGGAGATGATTAAAATATTAACAGTATTCAGCTCCATGGATTTTTCAAGAAACCAACTCAGCGGAAAGATCCCCGACGTTGTTGGAGATTTTACATCGCTCTTGGTTTTGAACTTCTCACACAATACGTTTAGTGGCCATATACCAGCATCCCTGGGAAACTTGGTGCAGCTGGAGTCCTTAGACTTGTCACGAAACCAGCTTACAGGTAATATCCCAAATCAGCTGGCTAACCTTGGATTTTTGTCAGTGTTGGATTTATCATACAACCGGCTAGAGGGAGAGATCCCAAGAGGCGGACAATTGGACACATTTGTGAATTCTTCTTACATAGGCAACAAAGCATTGTGTGGAGCACCCTTGAGTAATACTAACAAATGCATCATGATGCCTCCATCAAAGAAAAGAGAAGCACCAACATCAAATTCAGGTGGCATTGATTGGCAGCTAATCCTAATTGAAATCGGCTTTGTAGCGGGGTCAGCAGCGTCTCTTGCATCAGTAGTGTTCTGGGAGAAGGGAAAGACTTGGCATGACAAACAAACTGATATGCTTCTGCCCCATATTCTTCATTGGTTGGGGCTCAGTCACTTGATCCATGATAGAATCAGACCAGAACGAAGAACAAGGAGAATCTGAAAATGTTTGTGACGATGAAGATGGAATGAATGCGTACTCAGTTATATTATGCCCCATGGTTTTGTGTTTATATTTTGATCACGATTATGTATATCAAATGTTTGTTGAATTGTTTCTCCATAATGTATCCCTTAAGAATTTTAACATGTTTCTCCATAATGATTTAGATAGGCATGTTATGTGTATATATATATATATATAGCAATCACTTTGGACAAACGAGATAAAATAATGATAGTGCAATTTTCAACACTTTAAAATATGACGAGTTTTGTAACTATGTCTAATTTTAATGGTTGGATGACATAAGCCAAACACAATCTACCATAAATTATTCATGCATGTCATATGTAAAATAAACCAGTAATCATAACAGTTGTGATGTTTCATTGTCTCTTGTTAGACCACATTGCTTCTATTTCTCATTATAGTCTTGTTTCTTATAAAATAAATGAAATTTGGAACATCCGATAAAGGCTAAAAGAAGTAGCAAGTAGTGTAGTATAACCAGAGCCAATTATGACAGTGCAACTTCTAACATTCTAAAATGGGAAGAACACACAACATATAGCACGAAACAAATAAACATTGAAATCAAACACAAATCATGTTAAACACATATATTCATATCCGTGTACACAAATATATTCATAAGTATTTATAGAACAAACTATTATATTTATATAAAAAATACACAAGCGCCGCAACCCTCAAACACATACCAATATCCCTAAAATCACACAAAATGATGCCTCAAGAGCACATAATAATGGAATCATCACAATTACACACAAAAAGAAATTTATCTAATTATGTTTAAGTAGAGGATACATAGGGTGTATGAAAATTCGAGAATAATTGGCGTAGCAGCTCGGCGACGGAGGTGAAGGGGTCACATAAGACGACGACCGGCCCGGTGCGTTGACAGTGGCGGCGAGAGGTGAAGAAAACAAAATCTAAGCTCAATATAATTTTTTTCCGATAAGTTTTTGACCAATTTTTGACTAGTTTCCAACCATCCGATATGACAGCGCACAAAGTTAAATGTAAGTTGGCCGGCCGGAATACTTCCGGTTAGTTTCGTGCCAATGCTTATTATGAATGAAAATAGACATATTTTGATATCTGAACTTAAAATCAACACGAAACCTATCCAAAAAAGTTCCTAGTAATATATTAATTTTTTCTCACAAAGTGTTGCCAATTAACTGTGCGCAAAAGTTACGCGATAAATAAATTATTGGGCAGTTATCTTGTCGATTAGGTTCATTATTTGAAAGACACTTTTTTTCGGGAACTTATTTGAGATTTATCAAGTAAAATGTGACCCCATTAAGTCCCCATTTTTGGTAGTGTGTCCTTATTACGACTTAAAAATTCTGTATTTGTATGTCATGATTTCATAATATAATATAAGGTAACTTCTCTTACTCTACATTACGAAAGCCAGAATTGCAGGGTTACTTTTTCTTTATCGGGTATATAATTTCTTAAAGGTAACAATATTAGTACTTTTTATAAAAGAAGTATCTTACATTTAAGATTTGCCTAAAATATTAATATTTTTGTATTGGATTTGATTTTGAGCAATAGTTTAAATGATATGCACTGTTAGTATATATAAGTTACATACCCTTCCATTTAAAATAATATCATTTTGGATGGTTTTTAGGAGTTTTAGGATTCCTGAGTTTTAGAACTTTCAATTTTTTAGGGTATGTTAGCTTTTTTGTGTTTCACAATTTTCATATTCTTCGTGTATTTATGATGTTTTAAAATCCCTTCAAAATGGTGTCATTTCTTAATCCTAAAAAAATCTAATTCCTATAATCCTAAAAACACTAAAAAAAACAAAACTCTAAACACAAATACCTTAAAAATCCCAAAATACAAAAACGTTAAACTCTGAACCCCTTACAAGTTAAATTGTTTTTTTCCTAGTTCAAAATGGAGAATTTTTTATATACATTGCATCCATCACATGACAATGAGATCAACTCAACTGGAGTTGTCACATGTCATTTTGATTTTTCAACGCGCAACATGAAGATTTTTTATTGATGGTGTCCACCATCACGTAATGGAATCACTCCAAATAATAAATACTGACTGATGGGATCCACTGTCACGTGATCGCTACAAACTACATAAAAATTTATCTTCATAAAATATTTCAAATAAGATATAATAAAAAGCTTCATATAACATGTATGAAACTATTTTGAGGGAAAAGACTGACAGTGGTTGAGGCATTACAGGTGTTTCAAATGACCCAATAAAAAGTGTGTCAAATTACCCCCATACAAATTTCAAAATCAGTATAAATGTTTCATTAGTTATGTGCAATGTTGCACATTTTGATACTCATTCTCCACCATGAATGGTAGTCTAGTGGCAAGGTGATCCGTCTGTCATCCGTAAGGTCCCCATGAATTTTAAAATAGATTCAAACGATAATTATTTTCACGTGATTTTTTTTACCCGTTTGCTTCTTTCCCTGTTTCCGCCACTGGAGATAGAGATGTTCATGATTTAAAGGTTTGTAGAATAGAAATCGATGATATGATATACTCCCTCTGTCTCTTTTACATGTCACTTAACCGAATTTTTTTGTCAATTTTTACTTGTCACTTAACAATTTTCAATGTGTATTTATTGTCAACAACTACCTTAAATTGTCAAACATTAATCACTTCATTATCATATTCAATAAAAAATACATTCTCTATCAGTAATCATCTACCAATTTTACTTTTTGCACGAATTTGTTTATAAAAACATCAACCACTCATTCATTAAATTTGTTCAACCGCTAGCATTAACTTCACCTTAATTTACTCAAATTAATCTTAAACGATATGTAATAGAGGACGGAGGAGGAGGGAGTAAGAAATTTTGTGTGCCATGATATAAACTTCTTAAAGAGTTATGACAACCTCTCGGAGCTGATTTGGAACCTCAACATGAACAAACTTTACTGTATGCTCTATTGTATATTCATTTGATTGTACATGATATTACTCCACAAATGAATCCATGAAATCAAATTGTTTCCACCAAACACATTTCAACAAAGTAGATGCATGTTTCTGCGCTCTATGTGCCGGCTACACAAGTTCCCACGATTAGCTTGAGCCTTGAGGTATGTAAATGTTAAGGGACATACATGAGACCTTGCTTTCAGCTCGGCAGCTTTGTTCTGACCTCAAATGATCCCCCAGAAAGTCTATTGTGCGCTAACCCGAAGCTGGGCTGGATCATAATGTGTCTCATTCGATCTTCCACGCGTAAAGAAAGAGGCAGTAGTCAGGAGATGGCTTGGCAAACGCCGAGTGATAATTCCTGTCACTCCCATTCGCGCTTTCGGCGTCAGTTTCAGCGTCTGCGTCGATAGGCTTGAATATGAACATGCCGTGACCATCGCACGGGCTCACAAACAGCCAGTCATGCACGTCCCAGAACACTTGTACCGATTGCTTGTTAACCATCACTGTCTGATTGCCTCTGAACTTCCACTGCAGGTTTTTGACATGGATCAGCACCACCCCGTCTATGCTGATCCACATCTCGGGATCCTTGTGGCCGATTGTGGAGCTCTCCACCACGATATCGTACACCTTCTCTTGCCTCTGGTCGAGCACAGCTCTGGTGGAGAAGGTTCTCTTTGCGAACACATGCTCCGTTTTCTGGCACAGCACAGCGTGCACCAAGGCCGGTCTGGATTTGGTTCTCTTGAACACTTTCTTCTTCATGTCTCCCAGTAACAGCACAACCTCTCCATCAGAGACTAGCGCTACGTAGTAATCTGAGATGGGTTCCGGACTTGTAGAAAACTTTGCTGACCGCAGATCCCAATAGACCTCCACTTCAGCCCCCTCCACGTCGAACGCTTTGAACCCTTTCTTGCTCCAGAAATGCCAAGGCTTCAGATCAACCTTGCACGTGTACTGGGTGTCGGTTAAGTTGCCATCTACCACAACGCTCATGGAATAATTCATGAGGTTCTTGCTCCACATGATGGTCACATTCCTCCAATACGCACCAATGCTGGCCTGGTGCAGGCATGACACGATGCTCTGGGATGCTTTCTGCGTCTCCGGCGGCTCTATGATTTTATCCGATGAAGACGAGAGGTAATAGCTGAAGGTGCTGGCTCTGGTAGGATGAACAGCCATTTCCTCAACACCCGGCTGGTTCACTACCTAAAATGTTACGCCCCCAACAAAATCAACATATTCGATTCCCCTTCTTACAACAATCACAATTATTCAAAACCTGCACATCAGAAGCTGAAATATAGTCCAGTCCCAGAAAACCCAGAGATCGAATATCAATGCAAGATTTCAAGGATCAGCGGCTGATAAGATCCAAGACCAGATGGATGATCAGATGGGCGGTTGCAGAGAGAAACAGCAGGCAGCGTGTCTGCGTCTGGAGAAACTAACAAGATTTTTGTTAATGTCTCGACGAAAAATGATTAGAATCTTGGTTGAAGAAATGCAGGAGGTGGGGAATGAGAATTTTCTGTGGTTGAAAAACTTGAGAGCCTGGGATCATCAAAATAGGTGGCCCATACAGAGTGGTGTGTCCAACAATAACAACTTCCTCATAATAAAACTCTCCTACTATATTTAGATAGCTCACCCACTCATCACCTAAACATGGTTTGCTTGTTATTATACATGACGTGAGTGTTCTTCGTATGTTTCCACGTCTGACAATTCATGCGAAAGAACGTGTTACAGACGACGAGGTGCCCATGATGTGCCAATGAGGCCAGCCCCGTTAACCCCCCAGTTAAGTTATTATGAGAGCCTATTCGCATTAGCTGACTCAGCTTTGTGTTTTTCCAGTGTGATTGCAGGACTTATAAATATGAAAGGTGGAGAGAATTTTGGATGAGGAATGTGAGAAAGATTTCAGATGGGGACAAGTTGGAGCCCATCAATGACTGCTGGCAGAGATAGTTGATCCCCACATGTGACCCTAACTGAAGACATTTGTTCTTATATTCCTTGCTTGTTGTATGAACTGACAAAACCATTAAAAAAAAGCCGCAGATCTTGCTTTGACGTATTCACAGTATAAATCTGGATCTGACAGACTTACAGGCGCCAGAGCTTCATCTTCACAGCTACATTCACACACCAGTCTCTCAGACACAATGCTAACAACTATCCTTCAAAGATTAATTTTCACTCTTCTGCTCTCCTTAACCGTTCTGCGAATCTCAAGTAAGTATAGCGCGTACTTTGGCGTGGAGTTCTGGGGAATGGTAGAGATAGTTTTTCAAACTGTTTTGTGTTATTTTGTTACAGATGGTGAATTTGAGCAATGGTGTGTGGCTGATGAACAGACACCGGACGATGAGTTGCAGGCGGCCTTGGATTGGGCCTGTGGGAAAGGAGGCGCAGACTGCAGTAAGCTTCAAGTGAACCAGCCGTGTTATCTGCCTAACACTGTCAAAGACCATGCTTCTTATGCCTTCAACAGCTACTACCAGAAGTTTAAAAGCAAAGGCGCCACTTGCTACTTCAAAGGTGCTGCCATGATTACTGAACTTGACCCAAGTAAGTTCCACAAACTGGCCTTGTTTATTTTACAGACAAAATGATAAGAGAAGCTGTTTGGATATCTGGGTATCAATTCATGGCCGCTCCAGTTCTAGTTGAGGTCAGAATATTGAGTTAGTTATGGATGATTTAGACATCATTAATTTTGGGGAGCACAACCATGTGCTCAGGAAGAAGGTCGCCATGTGAGGTAAAGATCAAGAGTCAGATTTAAAGACGGCTTCTGTCCACCTCTGAGCTGACTAATTTGTTTACAAAACACACAGCTTTTATGATCTAGTTTGTTTCAGCATTTTCAGACAACTGCTTTGCGTTTTCTCAAACTTCAGTGTCTGAATTCGCAGGTTATAAGTCTTGCCGCTTTGAGTATTCTCCATGATCAGACTGCAAGTGGTGATAGAAAATGCCTCATCCTATGAAATTCTGAAGCAGTGGAACTGGGTAAAATCAGGATGTTTCTTGTCAGACCGGACAGTTTTTTGTCACACTTTAATCTATTATTCAGCTTCGAATTCAATGAAAACTTACTAAATTTTAAGCAAGAGAGATCTTCCCCCAAATGATATGATGTTAAATATAAGTAAAAAAGTCTACCTAAATAACAAATTATGCATAACAAGGTTTAAACATGGACAGCGGCATCAAATTAGAATAGACCAAGTCCTTGACATTCATACTGAGTTTCGTGATCTTCTATGTATCCGGTGTGAACAAGACGACAAATGGTAAGACAGGAAATTCTTTTAACAATGGCGCCAAGTCATTTTACATTATAATGAAAATATGTCAAATGGGTTTCATCGGTTATTTATGTTACCATATCTGTTGAGGCAGTTCAAGCCTAGAAAAGCAAGCTTCCCCAAGCAGCAATGAATGCAAAGCCCCCAAATGGAGCTAAGGCAGAGTATTTCCTATCCTCAAGCACAGCCACTCCATAACACCTGCGACAAATACCATGTTATCTGAAAAATTAATAATTATGAAGCGACTAACTTTAATGTATAAAATAAATAGGCAACACTATAAAGATACTTGTAAACCAAAGAACGTGGATTGGGTGCAAAAGTGTATTATAATTTATAAACAACTGAACTACAGAAGATAAGATGCCACAATCAAGGGAACACTGTTAGACAAGTAGTACCTCTTAAAGTTGTAGATGAACTCAATTTTAATGAATCTAATAAAAAGACGAACGGTAACAATCCCAGCAATCTTCTTTGACAAGTTAACACTTTCTGGCAACAAACATTGGCTCATTGACCGGAGAAGCATGGTCTAACAGTCATTGTGCTTATGGCAATAATACTGAACAACTTCGGCATTTTAAAGTATGTTCCGGTACACAACGGTCTGAGCACATCAGTTTGGGTTCTTTCAGATTTAAAGTGTCGTATAACAAAAAAGAAAAAAAAAATCTCTGCAACGTGAAGATTTCACCCCATGTGAAACATAGGCAAAGATTTAGACTAGGTATTGAGAACAAGGGAATCATCACATTCAAATTTCCTGTTCATATTGAATGCCAGCAGCTCATGACAATCAAAAGTAAGAGAGGCTATAAATGCAAGGCTCAGAATCAAAACAAAGATTCAACACTTACGTTCCAGAGAATGCCAATATCCCAGTGGTCAACAGTCCTCCGAACTACACCAAACCAGATAGATAAAACCATCAATACAGATAAAGTGGCGAAGAAAAAACGTTTGCAGAAGTTGAGATAGAACTGACAATGTGGGGGTGTTTGACCATAGGAGCTGAAAGCAACGCAGCAGAGTGAACCAAATGGTACAGTGCTGCAGTTTGCCAAACCTTCACATTTCCACAATAACAGATCAGATTATACAGAATCAAAAGTCAATAGAATACAATTTTAATTTTTTTTAAAAAAAAAAGAAGAGGGGCACAGTAAAAATCACGTCTTTGTATGCCAAGTTTTTCGGCTTAAAGACGTGTGACCCATATGCTCCTAAACCAATCGCTGCCATGCCTGATTTCAATTTCGACAATTAGGGTTCATCTTCCTCAACAATTTCGAAATCAACCGACATAAAATGCGAAAAAGAAAGGGGTATGGTGCTGACCAATAAATGAAGTTGAGCAAAGAGAGAATTTTTCACCTGACACAGCAGCAACCTTGTGCCACACAAGAGGATCCATCGATCTCAACATTTCAGAAATGGAAAACCGAGCAGACTTTTCAAGCTCTTGTTGGACTTCAGCAGTTGTAAAAGGAACAACCACACTCATCGCACGCAACACGACTGCGCTGCGCTGCGTTGCGTGTGAGCAAGACGACCGTGCCGTCGTCCCGATTAGGCAAGCAATTTCACTCTCACCCCCTGTAAAACGCGGCGTTTTGAACTTCTTTACTTTACATGTCTGGGCATCAGCTTCCACTTTCCCTGACCCGAGTCATATGAGTTCTGGGTACCATAAAGTTCTGATCTTTACGTGAATGAAGATGATAAATATCTTAAGTGTGTGATGCTGCCAGCAAGAATGAGTAAAAGCTGAAACAAGATTTGAGTAGAAAGTATTAATCTGATTGCAGTGAGCTTACAGTTCATAATAAAAAATTCATATAGAGTATGATCACAGATGCAGTGCACAATTTCATGACAAATTCTTATATTTGCAACCACACAAAGGGTTGGTTGAATAAGTTCAATGATATTGAAGATACAAGTTCCAGCATAGACAGTGGACTCTCTCCTCCCCCCACTTACAAGACCAACTGATGTCAAGGTTAATATGATCATCTTCAGATCCTAATGTTTACCTTCTATAATAACACCTCTTCCCTGCCTCTTTCATCTTTGACTTTGTAACCCCATGTATGCTTGTACTGTACAGCTCCCCCTTCACCTGTACCCCAAAGATGTTAGAACCGGAATAATAACTCAATTTGCTCCGCTTCTGAGAGCTGGGGTTGTTCGTCAGCAGGCTTTGGTGGTACAGCCGGAAAAAAATTGTCTTGCCTGAATACAGCAGCTCCATGTTGGTTTCTCCCATGGCATTCATCTTGTTTCTCTGGTGGTGGATAATGCCTTGTTGCTTGATCAGTAAGTTCACTGTCATAGAAATAATGATTCTGCTTCACTACTGGATTAAAATTAGGCTCCGTAACAGCATTTCCTGCAGCATAGTGACCTTGAATGTCCTTGACCTGTAAATATGATTCAAGCCCTTCAGCTGCAGCTTGCCCATTGGGGAGATGTAGTTGATTATTCTGCTTCACTTCCAGATCAAGCTTAGGTTCCACATTAGCATCACATTCATCCAAGTATTGAAGTTGAATGTTCTGATTCAGATCAGGATTAGGTTCAGCTCCAGCAACACCATATCCAGCAGAACAGTGAATTTTTTCTTTCTGAACAGCAACTTGTTCATCAGCAAAATCAATCTCATGCAGCTTCACGTCCTGATTAGCCTGAGGTTCTGCAGCAGCATGCTCATTGGTGTTTTGAAGTTGATCTTGGTCCACTTCTGGATGAGGGTTAAGCTCTTCAATGGCAGTTTTTGCATTAGCAAAACTATCTTTGTACTGATTTCCTTTTGTATGAAATCTATCTTCTTGTGAGGTTGGTTCTGAAACGGGCATAGAACTTTCTGCAGCTTGTTCATTAACATAATGAAGTCCCAGTTTCCCCTGCACTAGGTTTGTTTTAGGTTCATCTGTCGCATGTGGTCGTTTTGCTGAATGCAGCAGGTCATCTGGTGTAGCAGCAGGGTCGAGATCCCAACACCCATCAGGCAAGCCATAGGCATCCCCTTCCAATGGCCAAGACGGCACTTGGTGAGAAAAGCAAAACATTTCTTGTTTGAGGACCCAACAAATGGCATTCTTGTCCGCTGACCTTCGGTAGACTGTGTTATAGCCTTCCAGTTTAACAAGAGGAGAAATGGGAACCCCACGCTCTTCAGTATAGTCGGCAACAACCTCCACCATGTCATACTGACGCCTCACATCTTCAGGTGTAGAACTATCCCAATCAGGTGACCAGTTCCGATAAATTGCCCAGATGTCACCTTTTTTTGGATAAATTCGGACGCAGCCTCCCCGTCCAGCTTTGATCTCATCACTTAAAACATGAGAAAATATGTTAACTTTGTCGACAGTATCCGAATGCATCGCCTTAAATCTTCCACAAGATTTAGTAAACCCCGCACCGACCCAGTTCACTGAACCAAATTCAGTAGAAGATTTGGAGCTCAAGTAAGTGATGTGCATCATGAACGGATCAAGTGAAAGGACTTGACGGATCATGCAATATAAACGAGGCATGCCATCTTCTTCATCATACAATGCCCAAATCTGCTTTGCCCTAAAGCACTGCTCTGTTCTATCCTTGTCAAAATCATGAAAATCAGGGTCTGGGACATTGATTGATATGGGCTCGCTTTTTGTATCAAGTTCAAGTGATTTAACATTTTCAGATTGCTGAGCCACACTCTTCTCAGCAGCTGCTGCAGCATCAACTGCACTTGTCATCTCCTCCAACTTCTTTTGGATATCAGATTTTGCTTTGTCAGCAAGAATCTTCCTAACATCCAATAGAGGAGCAGTTAGAAAGCGCCTAGCATGTTGTTCATTTGAGATGTAGGGTTTTAGAGTATGGTTCGCAGTTGCGCCACCAGTAGCATTAGGAAGTTTCACTTCACATGGAACGCTTGATCCTGTATCCTCAAATAAGCTCTTTAGAACAGCCACTGAATCGACCCGTCTTCTCTTGTCTATCTTGCCAGCTTTGGTGAGTAATGGGTTCCTGTATGTAGTTGAGGGATTGGAAGCCATCTGAACTGAGCCTGTCTTCATAACATTTTCATCGCGATCCGACAGCTTCCGCTTTTCTTTTGACTTGACATTGACCTTTTCATTGGTGTTGTAGGCTGCATCGGCAGATACGGTAGATGATCCATTGTGGATCACAACACCAGAGGAAGTCTTAGAACTCGAGCTCCATTGAAACGCTAAATTTGAAGGATACTCGGAACCATGACCTATATGAACACCATTCCCAGTATACAATACAGAATTGGATGGATAATATGAGACCCCATTAACACCGTTACTAGCATACCCATTAGTAGGCATAGAAGACCAAGTATGGAAAGGGTAAGAAGCATTGACAGGTCCCAACCCGGTTTCCACAGCCATGAACACACCTCTACAATTCTTGCAAGATAGTTTCTTGTTCAAATACTTGCGGAGATACTCGTACTGCACTTTACAACTAGTGCAGACAGTCCAGAACGTGTCAAGTCTGTGATGGGGCACGGGAGCAGCATAACTGTGGTCAAAGTGAACGACTCCATTTCCATGAACTGAGGAGGAGTTGGTCGGATTACTGTGAGCTGGCAACTGTTTTTTTCTACGTATATCATAAGCACTTCTCTTAGCTCGGTCTGACAGTACAGTCCAAGCTTCGGATACGAGCTTGAAAGCCCCATCAGCTCCCACACACTTGTTTTTGTCAGGGTGAAGCAAGACTGCCATCTTCTTATACTGTTTCTTGACTTTGCCATCATCTGCAGTAGGCTTCAGTCCAAGTATGGAATAGTAGTCAATCTCCCCGTTGACTCTGGCCTCGGAAGCTAAATAAATGTTGAATGTGTCCACCATCTGTGACACACCATCCAGACCCGGACACAATGACTGAGCTTTTAAAGCATATCGCTTGGCAGCCACTAAATTTCTTTCCAGAAACAGCCTCTCCGCATTCTCTTTAGCTCTCAAAGCCTCTTCCTTTTTAGATTCCATCTCCCCCAATCAGATCCACCAATAGGGAACTGTGCTCCGGCGACCAAACCTACAAACGACCACCACTAAAAGTTACTACATCGTCCCAGATCTCATTTCTACATGCTCGAGCAAGTTACACTAGTTTAGGGTTGCACAAAACCAATCAGCTAAAAAGCTAACTGAACCTTAACCGTGTTCCAACCAAATCAAATCTGAATCAACCCCTCGGGGCACTAAAGTGCACACACTAAATGACATCAACATCAATCCCTAAATTCAAAATCCCCAAGATCCCACAAATCAAAATCCCCCAAATTCCCAACACCAAAGCAAGGATCAGCAGAAAGCATCAACATTTTTCAAAAACCCTAAGACCTCCTCCAACTCACTGTTCCAGCATCCATCCAAAACTTTTATCTTAAACAAAAGAAAAAATAAAAAGATTAACAACACAAATCAATCCCCGTAATTAAAAACCACACGCCATTAAAAAAACTCACACTCTCTTGTGAAATGAGCAGCAGCATCAATTTCGTAGACAAGTAGCCGAAACCCAGATCGCCACTTTGCTTTTCTCGGGACCTTCAGCAAATGGATACCCGAGCTGGTAATTGTAGACAGATAGAAAAAATTACATTAAATACGGGGTACAATTCCAATTTCAACTTTCAATCCCTCTGTAATAAAGAGGAACTAATTAATAAATTATTATTTTTTATTGTCGACTAGGGTTACTTGCGGAACAAATTACTCTCCTTTTTCGTATTATTATTTTTTATTTATTTTTACATTTTCGCTAAATTTGGGGCTTTTCGGATTCTTAACGTGCGCGTCATGTGGGAGTCAGATTAACAGCGCCAGCGGAGACATTTAACGGCAGCGCAACGACGTGGAACGTGGTCAACAATTTGTGTGTAGAAAATAAACTGCGTTAATGTTGTTGCTGCCTGCTCTCGGGATTGTACGGTGCCCGCTTACATGCAGTTAAGCCTCTGTTTGGTAATGAGTAGATGTGCTTATTTAATTTTATGGCTTAAATTTGTTGAGGCGTGACGTTGATAGGATTCTTGGAGTATAATTTACGTTTTAGACCCTGAGGTACATTTTTATTTACAGTTTTACCCTCAAGCATTAATAATTTATCTTACTAGTACTAATGTGCATGCAGTACCATCGAGACTCAAAATTAGACAAGAGCCAGATTTTGCAAGCTAGAGTCAAGAATTTTTATTGACATAATTTAACAGAATCAGTCAGAAATACAGCTCTGAAGTGCAGTGTAAAACATGATTCACAATTCTCCTGAGCCGTTTCGGCAGAAAATGTTCTCTGTGTTAGTGTAATCTGTTCTGCCTTCGCTCCAAAATCCGCCTGTTCAAGCATAACAAGACTGCCATCAGTCCTTATCAATGCATGGCTAGATTGACTTTATGGAGTTATTGTTTTCAGAATCATGTCAATTTATCGAGAAACGAACATGCGTGTTTGGTTTCGGTGATGTGTGGAATGTTGGTTATTACCGTTGGTGCTATTTTGAAGGTTTTAGGAATTCTGTTCCCTCGTCATGTCCTTTATATGAGCCAAGCACCGGTCTTATATAAGCTGGTTCACTGCAAGATTGAAAAGGGATTAACTGAGTAAGAAACAATAGCAACAAAACCCAAATCAGGATAGTCGGAAGTTGGGAGTGTTGTATTTGCATACATTCCAGAAATGGAATAAGATCCAGAAGAGTGGCGTCTTCAGCTTCAAGCTTCCAGGGCTTGATTCGAACACAACTCTCCAGTTGAAGGGTAGTCTCCAGTGCATGTCCACAGTCATATAAAATTCTCCAGTCGACACACTGTATGAAGCAGAACCAAAAACTTCTTAATAAATCTCAAAACCTGCTGAGGGGAAATATTTTAGGCACATGTTTTCGAATTGTGAACTTCACCTACCCGATGATGCTTTCCGTTTTGATATTAAGCAGCATCTCTTGAGAGTTAATGGCGAAACAGGCCTTTCTGGTCAAGCCTTGCAATATTGGGATTTACATACTATTTGAAGTGGAGGACAAGTGAAGGTTAACAAAACCATTATCTCATGGAAAAACCTATATATATATATATACATGAAGGGCCCCGAAAAGATGAAATATTGGTACCATGCCATGTGCTGCTGGTCCGAGTAGACAGCAATCTTATAAAAGGCCAACTGCTTCAAGAAGGCATCTATATGAGGCTTTTTTGAACGTTTGCCGCCCTTCATCACCCTACGCAGTACAATGGAACACATTAAGTATCTTAAGATGCTAAACATGATAAAAGTTTACCTTTTATCACAGAACAATAGGTGGAAAAGAAGACAAAACAGGAAGCCCGTTGAAGCTATAACATATGCTAGTAGCATTTTTCAGTAAAAAAATATATCATAATAAGCTTGCAGTGTATTTCGTAAGCCTTCAAAAATGATGCCAATAGATGTATCTGAAAACCTACCTTCCAAAAAGAGAATCAAAGTTTCGTTTAAGTCGAGGACAAAATGTAAAGAGATGTTTCTCCATGGGGTGCCAATTTGACAGGAGATTATCTGAGGATGGCTCAGTGAATTTCTAACCAAACAAAAACACACATTGATGTTACTGTTATGAAAAATCAAAAAAGTCGTTGCCGTTATAAAACTGAAAAACGATCATTCCGGGCTAGATACTAGAAAAATACATGAATAGTCACAACTAGCTGGAGCAGTATTAAATATTTCTATGATAAACCAATCTAATGATCACAGCTCATGCATAATAGATTTAGAAATGATACTCACACCCCTTCTATGTCACTACATAGCTCTTCTGAGATCTAGTTAAAGCTCGACAGCCTTATAGTTTTCAGCTAATCTTCACTTGTGAGTTCAGAACTTCAAAGCAATTTTACCCCAAGCTCCTTTGAAGAAAAAGAAGCTTAAAACTTTCCAAACATGCTCAGGACAGCTAAATGAGTCACTTGTTCTTTAACATGGACACAATTGAAACAACAATATGAAAACAAAACATCCATTTTAAACGAAAACCAGAAAGATATTTAAGCAATTACCTAATTAATTCATCAAGCACAAAATTGACCAATACCCTTAGAGTGTGTTTGGTTTAGGGAAAATTTGGTGGAAAAGAAAATTTGGAGGAAAGTGGATTGCTCCATGGAATCCATCCAATTTTTTCCCTTGTTTGGTTAGGTGTGAAAAATGTTGGGAAAATGATAAAGCATTCTTTATTTTAAACAAATTTTCCTTCCTATTTTCCTTCTAAATTTCCTACAAACTTTCCTTTTTCATTTTCTTACAAAATTTTCCTTCTTTCCACCAAATTTTCCTTTCCACTAAATTTTCCCTAAACCAAACAAAGCCTTACAGAATCATCATTAAGCAAATGATAGTTATTAATCAGAGGAACATAGAAACTTCCCAAACTTAGTTTCAGGTACCACCCACGAAGGGTTCTTATATGCTAGTGAAACCAAAATATGATGGTGATACATTTTCCATGATTTCTCAAGCAGATAACTGGAATCAAAATTCACATGAACAATCTGGACAACAGCTTAAGAAATAGTAAGGAGATGCTACTTTTTTGCCAGCAGAGCCAAGTAGATAAGTGCTTAAAATTTCTGTTTTCGATAATGAATGGTATATTAGTCGGATACATATCTCATAATATACGAATGACTAATTATGATGAATTCTTGTGTCAGAACAACGCTGCTCTTGCTCCACATATACCAAATGACATCTTGGAAACACAGTTTAGCATAATCAAATTCAGACCCCCAACACTACTTTCAGATTAGATGGACAAGGAAAAAATACTTTTGTCTGGGTTATTACTTATTACTGATGTTCATGAATTATATGAGAACAGGAAGAGAGAGATGTCCCACCTCAAAACCTGAAGAAGCGTGAGGTTTGCTGAGGCTCTCAAAGGCTTAGTCTTCTCATCCAGTTCGTCTGTTGTATATTCTACACATCACAATGAAATTGGAAACACGCGTAAGACTAAGGCTGTGTTTGGTTTAGGGAAAATTGTAGGGAAAGAAAAATTTGATGGAATGTGAAATTCATCATGGATTACATCTTATTTTCCTTTGTTTGGTTTAGAATGGAAAGTTTGAAGAAAAGTTTCAAAACTCCTTTTAATTTACCATAACTATCCTTCTAACTTTGCACGTAATTTTCTTTCCCTCATATTTTCCATCTAAACCAAACATTGGATTTTACCAATTTTCCTCCATATTTTCCTTTCCACTAAATTTTCCCTAAACCAAACACAGCCTAAATGAAAGAGTAAACGGCTACACAAATCACTGTTACACCAGCAACTAACCTGAATTTTCCTAATTTTACCCAAAGAAAAGTGGTTTCCTTCTTAAATCCCCAAACTTGACAATAACCTATACACCCAACAATTAAAAACAGGACATTTAGAAACGTTCACAGTTGCTAGTTGGGTAATGTTATGCACCAACCACAGGTCACGTAACCGGCAGCCACCCCAGCTCCGACACCGGTGCAAGAAGTCCGTACATGAGAAAAGCAACTGACTTCCTGGTCAGTGTTGATTGAGGATTTGTAACGGAACGGTTGACCTTGAGGAAGAAGGTGCGACAGCGTACATAGCAGACATGTGGGAGCTGAAATGACGCTCGATGTAGGTCGAGCTGCACGACATTGTAAACCCAAAAAACAAGAAACAGAGAATAATGTTAGATCACCGATCGGAAATCGAATCGGTCTGGATTTTAGTTTTTGATTTTTCGGTTGAATTAGCGGTTTAAATCGATTTAATTATTAATAATAATTACAATATATAAAGTATAAGATGTTAAATGCAAATAAAGTAACAGTGTACTTTATTAGATTGATTGGTTAAAAGCGTCGTCTGGAAAGTATAATTTAACCTTATTTTTTAATTATAATAAATCAGTTTAACCGGACCGGTTCGGTTCATCAATATTTGAATATATCGGCCGGTTCATCCGATTTTAACCGGTTCATAATGCAATCTGATAAAATGTACAAACCGGACCAGTGTCGGATCCGGTTTCCGGATGAACCGATCGAACCGGCCGGTCCGGTCCGGTTTTAATAACTCATCCCTTTTTCTTTTGCTTTCTATAATATATTCATATTGAATTTCATTATTATAATATATTTTTATTATAATTCTATATTATTTATATTGTAAATTTTACGTACGGTAATTTAAATGACAGATAGAATTAGAGAGATCGGTGAAACATTGAAGATCCAGAAGATTTGAGGGGAGTGTAATGGTTGTTGAGACTCTTTAAGAAAAAACATGGCACCAATTAATTTGGGTATTAATTTGGGTTCACACAAATGAATTATTTTTTATTGAGTTAAGTATTGGATTTAGTATTAAAAGTTTTGGTTGTTTGATTTTTGAATCAAGTAAAATGAACTGGGGTTGAGGATTTAGTATTAAAAGTTTTGGTTGTTTGATTTTTGAATCAAGTAAAATGAACTGGGGTTGATTCAAAAGTTTGAAGAATTCAATTTCATGTCTATTTTTTAATTGGTTTACAAAATTTCCTTATAGGATTGACTCAAATTGAACCAAAAAAACTTGAATATGAGTTGGGTGATTGTTTTGAATTTGAATTGCATCAAATTACAAATAAATATGAATTTATTAACTTAATTCAAATTCAACCTAAACCCCCAAATTTACACCTCTAATTTTATTTATTTATGGACAAAAATATTTTCCTATGAAAAATCCAAATGTGACTATTCAGTGGTTATTGGTCAAGCATAATTTTTTTAGAAAAGTATGAAAAAAGGGTGTGTACTATCGCCACTTGTAAATTTAAGAGCATTACTATCCCTAATTTGCAATTTAGAGGTATTTCTCATTTTGGTCTTCCATGTGTAATTACAATATTTGCAATTACATCCCATATATTTTTACTATTTTCAAAAACATCCTTATCACGTTAAAACAAAACAACGGCACAAAATTAATAAAGTCCTAATTTTTCCTAATCAAGACTTTAGTGTGATAAAGATGTTTTTAAAAATACTAAAAGTTTGTTTGAGTTAATTAAAAATAGTGTTATTACGGGGAGCAAAATGAGAACTACATCTGAATTGCAAATTATGAATAGTAATATCTTAAATTTGCAAGTGGCGATAATACACATCCCTTTTCATACTTTTTCTTAAATTCTTTGCTGTATCAAGCCAACATTTAAATTTAAATCTTAACAAATTTATTGGATTAGGCTTATCTTAGTCCCATATATGACAGACCCCCGGGTGGAGGGTTCACGACCACTTTCTGATCAATTCCTCCACATTCATTTCTTTAACGATATTGCTCCTGCTGATTCTCAATAATTATATTTTTGCTGCACTAATTGATTGATGATGAAAAAATGTAGAGAATACGAAATCTTTGCATTTTTAAATGTCAAGCTCCAAAGAAGCAAGAAGTGTTGAGAGAGGTAGAGATACTCTTTCATGATTTTAAGCTTGCTGAAATTGGATCATTGAGGGTAAGATTTGGTCCATACGCATGGCACCGCGATCAAATACTAAAATTACTAACAATTATTGGTCCAACTTGGATTAAAAAAAAGTATACAGGAAGGTTTAGGATAGGAATATTATCTGGGAAAAAATTTAAAAAGAGTTGTGAACTATCACCATTCAAGTGAGACAAAAAAAAATCATACTGATTTAGGATGATACTTAAGATCAATTTGTTTGATTTCTTAAATATAATTAATCTTATTAAATTTGTTGAGGATTATAGTTGATTTGATATCAAAATACGTTGTTTTGTTTATGCGCGCAAAACAATATTATTCAATTTGATAACCAAACAACATAATTTTCGCACACAAATCTAAGTCTTGTAGTAATATTAGTTTATGAGTGCAACAGTAAATTTTATTTTAGAAAATTGTCTGATATTTTTTTTATCGCATCCGTTTTGAAGATCATTATAATTCTGACCGCAATTGAGTAAAGTGATAATTCAAGACTTCTTTTAAAACTTTTCCTATTTTCTAAGGATGATAAATGAGAGTGAATTGTAAGCTATAAGAAAAATTCAGTATAAACATAAGTCTTGGAGATACTGAAGGATCCAAAATTAATCTCCGGAAAAAGGTTTGGAGCAAGCTTGGGTGAAGCAAATATTACAGATGAAACCAATCTCATTCAGCCCACATTGATGTGTCTTTGATATTGTGCCTTCAATTCAGCCAAAGTGTTTCTACTCAAGTCCAAACTCATTTATAATCCATTCCAAACCCAATGTTTAGAAAAATAATATAAAAAGGCACGAATTTATTATGTAATTTTTGTACCCTAAATTTATATTCTTAATTCTGTCATTGAGACTCATGCTCTTTGATTCATCACATAATTGTTGAAGCAAATAAGTTTACATCGTAGAGAAATTATGATATGTAATTCTCTTTACTAAATTTCATATTTAATAGTTTTGATAACCTTGAACAACTAATAAAAAAAAAATTCTTAAAAATAAAAGAAAGATAAGGACCGCTAAATTCAATTCTCGTAAAACTCATAATCAGAAAGAAAAATTAGAACAACGTTCGAATTACATGATCACTAGCATTGATGACTCCCTTAATCATGAAGGCTAATTCGCTTTGGCTTTCCATGGTGTCATGAGAATTTTTCATGGAAGTTTACAAGTTTAGGTCTAGTCTAACTTCTGTAATCTCACTAACATCATTAATTATGGAGTGTAGTCAATTATTTTTTTCTCATAATTTAAATTAAGTTTAAGCAAGACAATTACTACAACAAAAATGAGATTTTGTGATAGCCGATTGTCATCATAAAAAAACATAATCATGATTATAAATTCCCATTTGTGAGAGCTTTTGAAGTCCTCATCACAAAAAGTTCTCGCCTCATGATTTTTATTTATGTGTTTGAGAAAAAGTTTAGCAACTTAAATATTTTATGTTTGTCTTTGAGATATATTAGGCAATGTGGAGGAGATAGGGTGGGTAGACAAATATTGATACCTCTATTTACAAGAATAATAATAAACTTTATTATCAAAACATTGGACCATCTGTTTGTGAACAATGATGCTTCTATCAAACACTCCTGCTTCTTTCTAAAATAACTCTCTTTCTAAAAACTCAAACACTCCTGCTTCTTTCTAAAAATTCACCGGAGGTGGAGGAGGGGGGTCGGGGCAGGCCCTCCTCCTCGCACACCCACTGCCCCGCCACACCAACATCCGCACCCGTCAGCCCCCGCAAGGCCTCACGGCCGCCCTTTCAGGCCCAACGGCCTTCTCCTCTCCTCGCCGCTCTGACCCTTGCTGCATCTTCCGAGTGAGAGGGCACTCGCCGTCTGGCCAACGCGGCCATGGAGGCCTGAATCCCCGGCCATGGCGGCTAGGCCAGCTTGCGTCCAGGTGCTTCTTCCTCCCGGCAAGTCTAGTGAAGATCTAGCGGTGAGCCTAGGCCTCACGGCCACTACTACCCATAAACCGCCAGCCAACAATCCACCACCCTCTCCCAACACCCCCCACCGCATCATTGGCCTAAGGCCACCCTCGGTTAGACCTCACGGCCGCACCTCTTCTGGCCTACGGCCTCCACCTCCTCTTCCGGCCCCCAGTAGGCCGTCTCCAAATCCCGTCGAGGAGATCCTCCGATGCGAATTAGGCATCGGGTCGAACCGTCTTCTTCTCCCCTACCCAGCCGCGTCAGATGTCGGATCTGGCCCCGACCTCGCTCTCTTCTCGCCCCAGATCTAGCCGCGCCGGTGCTAGATCTGGCGGTCGAGGCCACGGCTCTGGGTTCGTCGGCAGCCTCTTGTCCCCGATGACTGTAGATCGGACGCATGCGGCCCTCCCCGAGGATCCGACACCCCACCCCCTCTGCTCGCGGATCGTGCTCTGCATCGAGCCTCGAGCCCCACCCTACTGCCTCGGCTGCCTTAGCTGCCTCGACTGGCCCCCTCAAGCGCCGCGCCCATCGCCTCGGTTCCCCCCTCGAGCGTGCGCCCGTGTCACGTGCTCCATCTGCAGCTTCCACCGAGTCCGCTGAGTCGCCTCACTGGTTCCAGCCCAGCAGGTCCAACGTCCGGCCCGGCCCAACCAAGCAGCAATGTAGTAGGCTCTTAGAGGCATCAAATATGCAGGATCTTTGATCCACCCAATAGGCCTCGTGCCCCCTTGTAGGCTCTCGAGCCAAATCTATAGGCCTAGTGCCACCCCTTGTAGGCTTTCGAGCCGAACTCCTAGGCCTCGTGCCACCTCTTGTAGGCTCTTGAAGCCCTATAGGTCCTTTGGACCATTATCAATAAAATAAAATATTAAAAAAATATATATAAAAAAAAATAAATAAATAAACTTTATTATCAAAGATATCATGTTGGCCAACTTGAACACTCAAGAATATTAATTATTGTGTTATATGCCCATCTCAACATATTCAAAAGGGATAATGCGCAATCACCATTGCTGGAGCGCTATAAAGACATGTGTTGATGAAAAATAAGGTTGCTAGTGTACTTTTATATTACTATAATGTGTTAATATTGTTTGATGATAGGCTCTAATGAATTTTTGATCTTCGTCACAGATTTATTTGTAACGCGTGGTATATAAACAATGTAACTTACTAATTTTTTTTGCACAAGATAAATAAAATGTTGCGCATAGAGGGAGATTCTCTCTCAAGCTGGTAAAAATCTAATTTTTTTACCTAAATTTTGATGAAGCTTATGTAACTTTGTTCTTATTTTTTTACATGGGATCGGAGCTAAGAAGGCTCTTGGCACGATATTCCACTCTATTTATATCCTTTCTTATATTATTATTCTTTTTTCGATCAATTCTTATGATAATACTTACTTTTAGTACTGCGGAGGTTATAGGTCTCAGTATAAGATTACATATCTATCATTAAATTGATTCATCATTTACATTAAAGATATGACTATAAGGATCCTACAATCAGACACTACTCAATCATCTTTGTGTGATTCATTGAAACATCAAAAATAATCAAATAAAAAATGCTTCACATGACTTATTGACACCAAATAAGATTGGAGCTAGAATAACTTAAGAGAGACAGCTTAAGGAATTAAATTTTAATAAGTTCATTTCGTAGCTTGTTTATAGGAAATCGCTTCAATGTGACTAATATTCTAGATTTGAGTCCTCATAAATTTGTCTGTTTACTAAACACTAAAATTCAGCATCAGTTATTTAGTATAATAATTGATGATTTTTAATGATTTATTAATAATAAATATGTTCACAACAAAATCAATTTGGTTCAAATAGTTTTATTTTGAATCGATCAGTCTTGCACGATTTCATCTGGTTCATTTTACAAATTGATATATATGAGTGAACCACACTGAAACGAGATCCAATTTCCAGTCCAACTTATGGAACCCACCTGTGGAATCTAATTTTAATAATATGATGTGAGATATGTTGGAAACAGAGATATCAAAGAATGTTGGGGTGGTGGTGGAGGTTGATTTACTAACAGTTTATCGGTACAACAAGGGATCGGAGTACGTGATTTTTTATAGATTTTTTTAGGAGGAGAGGACCTTACTTTGTCAATGAATATTTTAATGTCATGACTTGAAAAACAACTTCCACTAGATTCATGTTCCAACTTCTTGATAGGTTGAGTTAATGGAACTGATAATTTCGGTGGTGGTTTGTCTAATGTCAAATATGACACCAATATATTAAACAATTAAACTTGTTAGTGAGGGTATGATGATAGATGTAGAAGGATTGACAGAGCAAGAAGAAGAGGGAGCTTAGATAGGGAGACTCAGAGAGAAAATTAAGAGAGAATGAGCAATCAATTTTTTGTTATATACTATTAATTTAATCTTAGAGTTCATTACTTATGTATCCCCATCAAAAAAAAAAAAATTTGTGTCGTGTCACATCAGATTTATATCATGTCAAATCAAATTTGTCATAAATTTATTTTTCACAAATTTATCTCCATATTGAAACAAACTTTTCAAACTACTGCGCATGAGATCCACATGTCATATTATACTTTTTTTATCCTTTCATATTTTTTAATTAAAGATTTTCTAAATTTATTAAATATTTGATTGTTTATATTTATTAATTTCATAATATTTTTTTGACATTTATATGATACAAATTTAAAGAATAAAAATTTTCAACAAACAAAAATAATAATTATGGATTAAACTTAACATTAAATTTAGTTAAAAACAACATTAAA
>NQLW01000004.1:238405-257967 GCA_002312845.1 Kalanchoe fedtschenkoi | reverse complement strand
GTATGGTGACGGGCTCGAATGTGCTGCAGAGTCACTCCCGGCAGCTTCTTCCATCGCTAATCTAGGTCGTGGGATTCAAAGCCTACGCCAAGCTGCCGAGCAAACAGAGCAGTCTAGTTTACAAAAGTCGCTAGAAGCCATGATGTACAGACTAAAGAAAGCGAAATTTTCAGCAGGATAAATGTCTTGGCAGTACAAATCCATCATTTGTAAATAACGTATGTATTGTTCATTTTTGTCATTCCCAATGACAAAACTTCCTGCTAATAAAGCAGTTGTTAGTGGATATAATTACCTGTTCATCCTACAAAATTTGGTCAGTGACTGTCAAAAACGATTTTTCTCAAGACAGATTCTAGTTTAGTTTATTTTATGTTGGCATGCTTGCTTCAAAGATGTTTGACATATCTCTCGAGTGATTTTGGATGAACTATATCACCTCGTTTATTATCTACTTATTGTTAAGATATTGATATGTGATGTTCTGATAAATCAAATTTACACGTGACAATTAATATTTGGTGGCAAAAGTTTTTTATTTTTCAATACGGCACGAAACTCATCAAAATGTCACACATCAACACTTAATTAATAATACAAACGGTACTCGTGGTGGACATAATTCCCACAATCCTTTACCCTAATTCTCGCACTATGCAGTGACGATTTATTTTTGTTTAAACTGTCCCCACTTTCGCTCATTTTATATTTTCTGACCATCTCTTGATACTTTTTTAGAATTGTTAATACAAACAACATATTGTAACATCGGTCTTAAATGGACTTATTGAAGCTCATATTCATAATAAACTAAAAGCTACTCCTGCAACTCAGTCTCATCCTTGAACATCATACAAAGACATGTTTCTAGGACTTTGTTCCTGAGTTTGAGATGAAAAAATTAAGAAAGTATTTGAGATGAAACAAAATGAAATGAAAGAATTTGAGATGGAAAGGAATATAGTTGTTCCATAGATTTGGAATGATAATAGTTAAAAAACAGTTAAATTATTAAAATAATCATATATATAGAGAGAGGGGCGGTTAGACTGAGAACCGCAAATCATGTGAGAACTGAGAACTCAAGGCAAAACGACGTTTCTTGTGCTTTGTGGACGCGTTTTGTGTCTTGTGTCTTGACACTTTGCCTTGAGTTCTCAGTTCTCTCATGATTTGCGGTTCTCAATCGAACCTCTTTCTATATATATATAGGTTCGGCTGAGAACCGCAAATCATGTGAGAACTGAGAACTCAAGGCAAAAATAACGTTTTGTGCCTTGTGTTTTGTGGAAGCGTCTTGTGTCTTGTATGTTGACATCATTTTTGCCTAGAATTCTCAGTTCTCACATGATTTGCGGTTCTCAGTGGAACCCCCTATACGTATATATAATATTAAATAAAAGGGGTATAAGCTTTCTTTTCACGTTGAATCCCTCCTTTTCCTCCCAAACCCACACCAATTGGGAGGATAAGAAAGAGAGTGTTTACTCCCTCCAAATTATCCCACTCCATAAAAAATTTCAATAACAACACTTACATCTTCTTTCCTTTTCTCTTTTTCTCTAAATTTATACTCGACAACACTACCTAAAGAGTAACCAATTATCTTCCGGGCAAAATTGCCAGAACATGGGCACTCTTCTGAGCAAGAATGGTTGCGCTAGGATAATAGCTAGCTAACAGGATTTCAAAGGCATAATAACATTAAGATTTTCAAGGTTTAGTCAAAGTTTAGCTCAGGACCCTACTACTCATCGTAATTGGTTTGGTATTGCCATATCACATAATTTTAAGTCATGATGACAGTAAAACTGATTTTACAAATAATGGTTTTACAAAACGTGTTCAAAAGAATGCCAAACCAAAATATATACAATCTTTGTCGATTTCGCTTAACAAAAACTCATTATAAGGGGCTTCTAAGAGTTACATAAGCTTTTTTGTAGTCAGGCTGCGCAAACAACGCTCCACCTCGTTTCTTCTTCTTCCCCTCCATGTTAAGAGTGTGCGCCTTCTCAACTTCAAACCCGTACAGTGACTCCAACACCCTTTTGATCTCAACCCTAAGAAAAAATCAGCTGAAAACACCATAAGAATGAAATACTTACATTAGAAAAGAGAAGAAAATTTATAAGAAGAGAAACGGCATGAGAGACCTTAGTGGCAGAAGGGGTTGTTTTGAGAGCGATTTCTCTGATGTTAGTGAATGATGTAGGCATCAAGAGCTTGATTGGGAGGTTTGCAAAATGAACAATTCTCCTTCCCAATCTGCTTCCCATTTTTACTGAAGAAACATCAGATGCAGCATATTTATTGAGTGTTGGACATTCTTAGTAGAAAATATTTTCAACTTAAGAAGAAGGTATGTTTTTTATTTTTTAATTAAATGTGGCATTTTCACTTCATTCTCTATCATTTGTAACCACCGATCAGTTTTTTTTTATACTAACCTTTTCACAATTCGAAACTGCGAAAAACTCATTGTGATTTTCGCACTTCATGGGGCTTTTCTGATTCCGAACTGTGAAAATTAAAATCCTAAAAATATCATACCATCTTCATAAATTTCATATTTATCGACATATGATTTTCCCCAGTTTGAAGTGTGAAAATCTCTATAATTTTATAATTTTCGCACTTGGAGACAACGAAAAACTCTGTGATTTTCACAGTTCGGAACTGAAAAAGATTAGTATGAAAAAAAACCAAAGAAAGTTTACAAATGATAAACAACGAACTGAAAAAACCATATTTGATAAAACATCTAAGTTTTTCTTAGTAGACACAGCTTCCCACCTCATTTTCCATACAGCCATAAAAGTTGATTAGGAGAGAGGGAAAGAGATATCAAGCAATCTATTTACAAGCGTGCAGAAACTATCAGTAGTAGAGGCAGCAGTAAGACCAGAAACACACTTCTGTTGAACGGCGTAACAACAAGAGGCATTCAGTCTGAGGAAGAGGTCTCATTTTATGGGCTTTCTTTGGTTTGGGCCTGCACTTTCTTTTCCAGCATCCCAAATAAGCTTCACTTCACTTGCCAATGCCAAGCTCAGTGGAGTAGAATTATGTTTTTGAGCTATTCAAATTTTTTTTAAGAATTAAAAAAATAAAATTGATGTATAAATAGGGGTGTTAGTAATTTTGGTTGAGACAGAATCCAATTAAAGTTAATTTAAATTAATTATTTATGGTCAGATTAAGTTTAATTATGTTGGGTTTTGGATCAAAAGTTTTGAGTTGAGTTGGTCTTTGAGTTAGATGAAATGAATTTGGATCGACTCATAAGTCATAAGTGAACTCAACTCAATTTCATGATTGGTTTTAAATTTGATTTATAATTTTTTTTATAATATAATTAAATGAATTGACTAAACTGCTTGTGAATGTATGTTGGATTGGATTGTTTTGAATTTTGATGTATTTAGATTAGATCAACTTATTATAAATAAATAAAAATTAACTACAATCCAACACATTCAACTATAATAAACATGTTTGATTGGAAATGAAGAATCGGTATTATTACTGAAAAATAAATGAAAATTTGAAAAAATATATGTATTATTAATACATATGTGAGATGTGATTTAAATTATACTCACATTAGTAATATTAGAATAAATAATGCATTCTACCAAACGTGCACCAGATGAATTAGTCTTGCAAGAACAAAAATGATTATTATTACTTATGATTTTTAAGTGCATAGTGAAATTGGGAGGGTTGTTTTGTTGGGAAGATAAGGTTCACACACGAAATTCTGAGAGAGAAAAGAGTTTGAGGGGCACCCAGCCACATCCATATCCAATCCAATTGATGGGTTTGTGTTATATGCCACTGTCATGAAATTCAAATGCACTAATTCCTTCAACCAAGAAAATGGCCACACCAACATCACTCCTCACCTCCTCCTCCACTCCACCTTCTTCCTTACTTGGTACCAAGATCATCCACACAACATCTCCAGCCCTTCTTTTGCCTCCAAAGGCAGCCCAGCTTCATTTCAAGATTCAGGCGAGCCTAGGTCACTTCATCACTTCAACCTCCTGCTCTTATCAATTCACTTAAGTTTCCAAGCTAGCTGTGGGATTAAAGTGTGGGAATGGTATTGGTTTGTGGTTGCAGGTGGGTCAGGAGACGGTGATGCCAAGAAAGCTGCCGCAGCCGCCAAGAAGAAGTTTATAACCAAAGAAGAAGAACCACAACAGTGAGTAGTACTCTGCTATGTCTAAATTACGGCTGCTTCCATTATAGCTGGTGTTATCACAGTTCATTCACTTGGAGTAAATGAGAAGTGAACCAGGAAAGTTGCACTAACTTTTCAAGTATTTTCCTGGGAAGGACAGGATGTATACAGAGAGAATTTCAGTCACTTATTTTTGTTAGGATGACCAATGGATTGATGTGGCTTTGTGCTGGTGCAGATACTGGCAAACAGCAGGAGAAAGGGAAGGGGAGAACCCCATGAAGACGCCCATCCCCTACATTATCATTTTTGGAATGTCGACGCCATTCATAATCCTAGCTGTCGCCTTTGCCAACGGATGGATCAAGATGCCAGTCCGTTGAGTTTTTCTTTTCGTGACGAACATCTTCCGCCTGACACCAGGATTTTGTATAAAGCCAGAGTGAGACATAGCTTCACAAACTGTGAGAGTATCAATACATTTCCTGTGTATTTCTGAGAACAGTTGGACATATTCAGGTCCATCAGAAAAACATGATTGTATCTTGTTCCTCTTCCAATAAACCACCATTTCCATGTATGTCTTAGAAGAAAACAGTATAAAAATCTCATGAAGCATTCCAGAGCAACTATGTTCTTAAACTACACAAAAATCTGTTTTGCAAGACCTGAATGTTCGTCTTCAAGGGTAGGGCTTCCTTGAGGGCCTGTACATCTCAAGGGTGACATATTTTCCTCTGAATCGCTGTGTGGAACCAATGGCCAGTATAGGAGGGTTGTCTCTGGTCTCCTGGATGTACAAATGGTCCAGGACTGCATGTGGCGGCCGTGGAAGGGACTTATGTGCGGCGGGGGGTTGAGAAATGTTCAGGATTGTAGTATGCAGTATTGGAGGTAACAAAGGCGGCTCCTTCGCATAGAATGTGCTGTCAAGAATGTTGTCATAGCTCAACTCCGGAGACGGAGGCAGTTCAAGCGCTGATCTGCTTTCAATAGCTTCTGAAACATAATCCTGCATGAAATGTCGATCAGCTGCCTTCCAATGGAACTTCCTTTTTCAAAACTCCTCAAACAATGCATCAAACATCACCAAACAATAACTTAGTAAAACATACTAATTGTTGCTTTTACAATAAGGTTTCCGACACCACTTCCCATCCTGAAGGACAATGATTGAGGTCGCCCACAATGAGATAAAGCGAATAAGTAAACACAGGGTAAGAGTAAAGCTCATCAACTAGCAACATAGTGAAAGCATAATAAATGTACCTGCACGTCCAAAATATTGCAGAAACGTCCCAACCCATCTTTGGCCCATGGCAACTGCTCGTCGTGCGCCCATCGTCCATTAACTATGAACCGATAATGATACACACCTGAATGCAGCAGCTTCACCATCACAAAATCATCACCAGATTTCTCTAACAGTTCCCTGAATGCAAGCCATGACAGCATAGTTTTGAGTTGAATCTAGAGAGAAAAAGAAAGTAATTTAATGGTTTTTCTAGATACAGCTAGCTTCAAAAACGGTGGAAAACAACTATTGTAATTATGTTACTATACTTGTTTGTCCAGTTATCCCATGAGCCTTCAACAGCTACAGTCGTGCCACCATGAGTCCACATGATCATTGTTGGTATCTGTTGTTTCTTCCGAAAAGAAGACTCCTCATCAATTGAAATAGGCACTGTTTTAAGCTTCTGGGTTTGCATCCGTTCATTGTGCACATTCAGAGGAATTGCAGGGACCTGGGACACAAACTCAGACAGATTCAAATTGAAAAGTGTTGGGCATTTCACAAACTTTCAGCAGCTAGCAGCTAGTTAACATAGTCTAGTTCAGTATGCTCAGAATGATATCAAATTCATGATTTGAACGACCCATTTAACAACAGAATAAGGATGGACTTCCAGCAGGTAAATTAAAACCTCAAGCCAGTGCTAAATGGAAGAAAAATGTTCATCAGATTATGTTGGCAGATTCAGCTTCCTAGGTAACCAACCTCCTGTCAACAGAAATCCTTTACAAATGGCTCTCATGAGGTAAAGGTGCTTACTCTAGTTGATACCACAAATCAGAAGTAGTGGCGGCAGGGCTATTAGAACTACACAGAAGCCCACAAGTCTCCACTTGTAAGCCTAAATCTAACGCAATACAAACAAAAGAAGAGTTGCTGGCTACTCCTTAATCCCCAAAACAAAAAAAAAAATATAATTTTCTTACCAGGCTCATAGCATAACACAAAAGTAGACTGAGAATTTGAAACCATGATATACGCGAGGAGGGGACTGACTGACCTGAGAAGTGAAGAGGAGAGAAGGGAGAAATGTGGTGGGCATATGGTTAGGAGGGTGGGAGGGAGGTTGGTGTTGGGGGGCATGATAGGCATCATCTTGAGCCATAACATCCATTAGACCAGCATCTTCATCATACCTGCTCCTACTGGCTCTAGAAGAAACACTACCACTGCTACTAACATTACCACCCATGCCTCACACAAACACTAAGTGAAAAAAAGAGTAGATTTGGAGACTAAAATATGAGAAAAGAAGGAACCTGTCGGAAGATAAACATGCTCAAGACACACAGAGAGACCAACCCAAGTAAGAGAATATTAAGAAGAAAAAAATGGCAAAAGGAGAGGTGGAAATGGAAAATTGCAGGTTGGTTGGTTTTGGTGTTGGTGGTGGTGCTGGCTGGGTGAGAATGTGTGTGCCTCCCTTTCCTTCCTCTTTCCCATCAGATGACAGATGCATAATAATTAATAAATAAAAGAAACAAAACAGTAGGTAGCAGAACAGTAGTATGAGTGAATAAAGTAATTTTATGCTCCAATGACTTTGGAAGATCAGGTGGGCCTAAATGCATTGTTTAATTCAATTATACACAAGTATTCATCTAGCCTTTCCATTATTTTGTTCACTTCAATTACACCTTCACCTATCTTTCTCTTTCATTGTCATTCTCTCCTCCAAATTTTATTTCATATAAATTTTACAATAAATTTTTTAGAGGAAAATATAAAAATAAACAAGTATTATCATGCATTTAAAAATAGCCGAATTATATTTTAAAAAAATTAATCAAACCCATAAATTATTTTACTTAATTGCATAAAAACCTAATCTCAAATAACCACATTCCAAACTCAAATATTAAAATTTATTAATTAATATCATACACCTACTCAACTCAAAACACAAATTCTTATAGACAATCTCGCTCTGCACTATTGGGGAGTTCATAAAAAATATAGAAAAATCTTTTAAGGTGTTCTGAACTGTCTCAGATTTCATTTGCAATACAAAATATTTAAATTTTCAAAAAAAATGTAAAACAATTAATAGTTTATTTGGTTTGTGCTATGTTATGTATATATGAATAAATTTATGTTGCGTTTGTTTAATGTCACTTACACATACGAATTAGGTTTGTCAGAAGAAAAAACTTTTCACATTTTGGAGTGTTGAGAGTTGCACCGTCATAATTGTCTCTCATTAGTCCATTTCCATTCTTGAACTTAAGTGATGAGGTGTTCCACATTTTATTTACTTTTAAAAAAAGGTTCATGAAAAATTGAAGTAGTTTGGTCTAATGAGATGCATTGAAATGATGTTGATGTATATGATTTTTTTTTTGTAAATGACTTCATTGTTCATATAATGACTTATTGCATGTATTATGGAATGGAAATATTGAAATTAGAGCGTTGTTGTATATTTGATTATTCAAAAATGGTTAGATGACATTGTAATATGAAATTTGAAGGTAGGGTTGAGGACTTTGTTGAATTTTTCAGAACAAGATGTGTGGTCAATATGTATGAGTGCATGAGATATTTCTATCAAAATTGTAGGATTAAGGCAGAACTTTTACTGGACACTGTAAAGTGTTATAATTCATTAAAGAATTATGGATGACTATTTTAATATTTCTACAAAGACTCAATGTTTTTTTAATAATAATTTATTCTTACTGACCCCACACCATCTACATGGTTCGAATCTTAATGGACGATGAAGGATGACGTCCCTGAAGAAGTATTTTACGGAGTTGAAAGGACTGTTAAATTGGATTGTCATGTAGTAGAAGCCTTATACCTTAGACACACTTCTCACATTATGCTCATATGAAGATGATGAATATCATAACAAGTGATCATATGAAAGGGAGTTGTTATAAAAAAATATGCACATTGGTGGACAGCTACCGTTCGAAGGACATAGATTTTCCAAGAACTTTTATGATATCGGTAAATTCATACAAAGTCTCATACCTGGAGTGGGTAAATATGATGTGTAATGCTAAATGATTTTATATGATGATAATGCTCTCTTGCATTTTTGTAAGTTTTGTGATGAAAGTCGGTTATAGCTTTAGAGGCTAATAGGAAAACTGCTACCAACAAAATTTATCATTATTTGCATTAACTTCCATATTTACAAGTTTATGTAATTCATCCCACACAGCAAACCACATACATATGCATATGACACAATTAGAAATGATTGTCACATAATGAACATTCATCAAATGGTGAAGTTTGGAGGGAGTGTGACCAGAAGCACCTCATCTTTGCATCTAAACCACTGAATGTGAAACTTGGTCTTTTCATTAAACGGTTAAATCTTTTTTAGAAAATTAGGGGGAGTTATTCATGATGATAATTTATTCTTACTCACACACAATCTTTCTTATTATCATAAAGTTTTTTGGTTTGATTGTCATAGATGTGGTTACCTTCAAACCATTCTTATCGATCAAACACTTAAAATTTTATTAAGGGGAAACAATTTCGCAATCCACTTTTAGTCTGATTATCTGGGACGATGATGTTAAATCATTATTTTGCAGACATTTTCATAGATTGTAGATGCGACTATGATAAAAATTAATCAATTAGGTTTTGGGGGGTGGAACATCATTGGCGGAAGATAGGTAATTTTTAAAATCATCCATGATGGAAAGATAACTTGTTGCGCAACAATTTGGATATGATGCATGTGAACAAAAATGTGTTCAATAACTTTTTCAACAAAATCATAAATATGGAGGAATGTACTACAGATAAACTTACGACAAGGAAAGATATTCAAAAAAAGATTATTAGTTGCACAACAATTTGAATGTGATGCATGCGGATAAGAGTGTGTTCAATAAAATTATAAATATAGAGGAATTTACTAAGAAAAAACTTACCGCAAGGAGGAAAGATCTTCAAAAAAAATATAATCGAAAAAACTTGGAACCAATCCCAGATCAAAATGACTTTTAATAGCCCAAAACATCATCTTGCGTGCTTTCAGATGCAGACACAAGAGAAATTTTTGTGGGGTCAATGAACTGAGATTTTCTGATAATTAAATTTCCAACATTATCATTTGTGTTGATGTTAATGGTCACATATTGATGAAACCAATAATCATGACCATCACACTTTTCTAGAACAACTTATGTCAAATGTCAATGACATTTCATTGCATTCTTCTGGGGCCAGTTTGAAAAATAGTGTCTCAGATCTTTACTTATTTCATAGATTTGTGTGCTTCATCATTGTCTAGGAAAAGACTCAATCAAATCAGCATGAATATAAATTTGACTATATGCAAACTTGACACACAGTTTCTCCTTTTGTTCTTTGACTCATTGGAGCATCTAGTTATGCATCTTATTGATGAAGCCGTTCATAGTGAATATGCCTAGAACATATGGATTTTTTATTTGACTAAAATTACAGATGACGGTTAATGTTCAATAAAATTTTGTGGACAGATTTTTTTCATATCACATGAAGGTTCATGCATGTCTTAAAGATGAATGTAATAAAAAGTGGCATGTTGAAGTATCAATGGTGAATACTTATTTACGGTAAGAATCCGTAACATGAAGAATCTTTTAAGAATGATGATGGACCTTCTCCCCTCTCCATCTTTTATTATACTAGAAGATCATCCAAATTGAAGAAGTCGTGTATGCTATAACGACATGAGAAGAAGTTAGCTGAGTATTTCATAATATTTAACACTCCAAAAATACAAAACATATTAGAGTAAACTTTCAAACTTGCCTATGTGTGATTTATAATTTTTCATGAACGTTATAATGAGCTTCAAGTTAAAACTATAGATGGACTCGCAATTGGTGGAAAAACAATGAGTATCCCCACATGAATGACTAACAATGTGAATCCATACTTTCAGGTGAATTCTGCGAATGGCTACACACATAGTAAGTTCAGTGTATCATCAAACTTTCAAAACTCATAGTTGTGTTGTCCCCGACCAAATTGTATGCACTACATGTTTGTCCACAAGGTGATACCTTGTACCATCCATGGTTAGTTGAATTTGTATTTGGTTCTATAAGAAAGACACGATGTTTTAGGCATATTTCATAAATGAGTATTCTTTTGAAATCTAAAAAGTTTTATAAGAAAATGAATAAAAACAGTGATATTTGCGTGAAAGATGTTTTTTTTTTTTTGCAAAAGGGGTGCTTGCATTAAAAAAGGAGATTATACATGGAAGAGTTTTGGGGAGAAACTGAGAGGCTAAAAACAAGAGAACACCTAAGAACAGCTATACAAGAAGGTGGTTCATGTTAACAACACAGACGGTGAGACATAATATTATGGTGTGCTACAAGATATCATTCAGTTTAAATTTAGTTCTCATCCTTTACTATGAGTTAAGTTGTTCATGTGCAAATGGTTTGATCCACATTATGCGGAGAATTGCACCAAAAATGGATAAGTGTTAGTAAATAAGAGGCAGTTGTTTTCTGATCCTTCTTATTCTTATAATAATTTCTATTGGGTCAAAATGCACCTTGGGTGTAGTATGTTCCATAAACTGGTTCAAGTAAGTACAATAATAAGAAGGATACGATGACTGTATGTAAGGGGAAACCTACATGAAATATTGATAATAACACATCAGATGAAGTCTGCCATCAGGGGGTGTGGCCTGGTAGTAAAGAAGGTGGGGGTGAATTCTGATAATCTCCACGAACATAGTTTGAATTTTCTGGTGATCGGTTGTGTGAGTTTTAATTTGCATTTAATAAAAAAAATAAAAAAAATAAAATATGAAGTCTTTCAGCCAGACTCTCATACCTCACAAGGGAACATGTTCGGATGTCTCTAATGAGGTGAAATTTGTGGATCTTGTTGTATTTAAGACCTGCTAATCCCAATTAATGCTTAAAATATTGAAGATGAAGAAGATGATAAGTTTGAAGATGTCATGAAGAAGAAGATGATGCTGACGAAGAAAATGATGGTGGTAATGGTGAGAAGGATGATGTTGTTTTATCATATATTTAAAATGAGTATTTAATAAAATTGAACAATACACATTATTGTTATTCGTACATTTTTTTTCTCACTGTGACGTTCATGCATTGTTTTTCTCGCTAGGCAGTTATGCTGAAGAGTATACCCTCATCACAAGACTAAATTCGAAAATTTTTACAGTTAAAAATTTTGTTCATATGTGAATGTTTGAAACTGCATTTGTAATTGTTAGCACATTTGTAATTAATATTGAAGTTTGAATAATTGAATATGTATGATGGTCCGAAGTGATGATGTTGTAATGTAAAAAATCAATGTTATGAAATAACTTTTAAAATTTTGAAAATGATTTCTTCATTCAAAAAGGCTAAAAATTGAATTTAAAAAATGTTTTTTTTTAAATCTGGCCTCAAAAACCGGCAGGAAAATGACTGCAAATGGATGACATCAACTGGACCCAAAACGACCGAAAAAGAGTGGTCGAAGCTGGATAATTGGTAGTCGTAAATTTTTTTGACCCCAAAATGGGTGCAAAGTTAAACATTACTGAAGATGAATATTACTTCTCTTCTCTTATATTTGTCTTTTTAAGCCAAATTTTTTATTTTCATGCGTCACCTGAATAACAAATTATCAGATTTTTAAAAAAATTATGTTTAGTAATGTATTATTTTATTTTGAAAAATCTATTGATTCTAAAACGAGCAATAAATTAAAATGTCAAAATAATGTTATTCTTAAGGAACTCAAATTTATATTCCTATAGAACTTATGTATAGTAGGTAAGATTGAAATCTTGAATTTTCCTATCCCACGGGATAATTTTTGAACGAGTTATTAAATACTTTATCCGTTCTGATATATATATCGTTTAAGGTTAATTTAAGTAAATTACGGTGATATTTAATATTAGCGGTTGGACAAATTAATAGGTAAGTGTTCAATGTATATTTTTAAAATTTTGTGTAAAAGGTAGAATTAATGGATTATTATTAGTGTATAATTTTTTTCATTGATTATGATAGTGAAATCATTAATGTTTGACTTTTTAAGATAGTTGTAGATATTAGCATTGAAAAGTGTTAAATGACAGATAAAAATGGACAAAAAAATTCGATTAAGTAATATATAAAAAATGATAAAGAAAGTATATGTCAAATTTCATTTGTACTAAATTTCTTGTTAGTGAAGCCATAAATTAGTGACAAAACTGTCAGCACAGTGGTTCGAACTCGAGTGCACTTGTCTAGACTTCTTCATTACGCTATTTATTGAGATTGTTATTTTTATAATATGAGAATTAGGGATGGCAATTCAACCAAACCGAATCGTCCCCGCCCCGGTCAACATGGATAATAACCGAGTTGACCACGCCCACGGTTAAAACCGTAACCGAACCGGAAAAAATTGGACGGGTAGGTTAAGGGTATGGTATTTGCCATATCCGCCCCGACCCGACCCAACTTTAGTTAACCACCCATAATAGTATTTAAATAAAATAATACATATAGTATTGAAAAAATTATTTAATTAATACATTTAATTCTAATACATATTTCTCTAGTAATTATTGAAAGAATTTAAATAAAATGCTCAATTTGTAATCATAATATAGTATTGTGATTCATTGAGTTAGCTTTATTAGATTATGCTTATTATATTTTGCTAGGACTAGAAAAAAAATCTTGGTCTCAAGCTGTGCGGCGTGTTTTCTTTATTTATGTCATCGAATGAAGCGAATTATCTTAGTGAAACCATAGACAACATCAAAACATTCATGTCTGAAGCTACGCAACGAGTTTTATTTCATTTGTCACTTGCTGAAGCGACGAAATAGCTATTATTTTTTTATCATCGAGTGAAAGCTTGGCTGAAGCGGCCGATTGTCAAGTATGACTTTTATGTGATCTGTCTTTATTTCTATTATCCAAACCATTGACGACACAATTTGCAGAGAGCACAACCTTAGCCAAAGTGTAGTCTGTCGTCTCTCATCTATACCAAAGAAAAGATTTTTTTTATATTTTGTCTACAATTTGTGTTTTTACAAAGACTTCTATATTTTGTAATGTGTTTTACATTCTGTTTATTTTTATGAAGGTCGTGACAAGTGACGAGGATGATATAACTTCACTAATGAGGGATTCACTCTCTATTTTTTGAGACAATGCTGTAAAAACCATTGTTTGGAACTATTTTGAGACGGTTCCAGTTCTTGATTTAAAGAAAGCAAGATGTGTATACTGTAAATGTCTTCTTAGAGTAGATTTTATGGATGAGACGTCACATCTACATGCTCATGTGAAATCATCCTTGAAAAAGAAAAATCAAGTTGTAAGACAATCCTTTTTTAATGTGAATAATAAGAATAAAGTAAAATCACAAGCTTTTGATCAGCAAAGGTTTAGGAAGAAATTAGTTTCAATGATCATAGTTCATGAAAATCCTCTTTCAATTGTCGACCATGTTGGGTTTAAGAACTACTCATTTTCTGTTCGGTCTTAAATAAGATGAAACAAAGGATCAGATATCTATTAAGATGCAGTACGTGTCACTTGTTAATAATATTGCTCTACTCCTGATTTTAAGTAAGATGTGACGCCCTTCGATAATTTTTTTTTCACCAAGTTGGGGATAAGAAGTTTGTTATGCACTATTAACTGGTTGGCTGATCAGGACGAGCAAATTATTAATAACAACATATTGTACTAGGATATTAATTAGTATCATTGCTTTTTTAGAGATATAAAACTTAATTTAGGTATTTCCAACGCTTGTAATAAAGAAAAACTATGCGAGCTAAGACTATTCTTCTCATCTGTGGCCAATTGCAATGCTTTTAGTTTTTCATATGAGGGATCGACTGTTGGTTAAATGGTTAACCATTGTTAAACCGAAACCCGATGGGGATGGGGATGGTTTTGATTTTTCCATACCCGAGCGGGTATGGTGCGGGTATGATTTTGATATGTTTCGAGACGGATAGGGTATGGTAATACCACTAACCGCCCCGAACCGCACCATTGTCATCCCTAATGAGAATGTATAATCAATATTATAATTATACATCCAATTACATTGCCTATCTACTTTATTTAGTTGGTCGGTGTAATTGGAAATCGGACACCAGTTACATTTGATCTTCGATCCGATTTTAGTAATTACTTCATCTATCCTCTTTTACTTGTCACTTAGTCGAATTATTTTGTCCACTTTTGTTTATCACTTAACAATTTTTAATAGTATTTAATATCAACAGCTATCTTAAAACATCAAATATTAATCATTTTATTATAATAATTAATAAAAGAATTACTTTTCACAAGTAATAATTTATCAATTTTACTTTTTACACCAAATTTAAAAAAAAAACATAAACCACCTACCAATTAAATTTACAACCTCTACCATTAATGTCTTCCTAATCTATTCAAACTAATCTTAAATGATTTCTAATTTAGAATGGAGAGTGTATTCTAGACTTCTAGTACCACTAAAATATTAATTTATTCATCCAAATAAAATCGGGATTGTAGTTTAAAAATTCGGACAATAAATTAAAATTTAAAGAAAAATCAGTATTATATATTTTTTTTTCTAAATTTTATATAAAATTTCAAATTGTACTGACAATGACAGTGCACAAGCAAACAAACACCGATCAAGTGATCAAATCGTAGCTTTTCGCAAAGGACAAATGTGTAACCATTTATAGAAGAAAATGCTAAAAAAGCATAACTTGTTAATATGTAATGATGAAAGTGAAGAGGCTTTTACTGATTGAAATTCTGATTTCAAATTTCATTTTGGCTATTTTCTTATGGTTGGCACTTGCATCATTTGATAGGTATCTTTTCATAAGGATTGAAAATGAAGCAAGTCATTAAGATTTGAGTCAAAAGTTATATCACATTATGATTGTCAGAAATTTTATTTTAGCAAACGTTTAATCACATTGAAACAAATCGTTCAAACAGTTTCGTCAACAACTTAATGAAAATTTTAAATATCAAAATTTCGAAGTTAAAAATGTGGTAATTGATATGTGTAATATATTCAAGATAAATCAATTATCAGGCTTAATAGTTGGAATCGTGATAATTGATATATATAAAATATACATGATAGTCAATTACCACGTTTCCTACTCTGAAGCGTGGTAATTGATTAACCATAATATTTTATTATATCAATTATCACACTTTAGAATTGGAAACGAGATAATTGATTGTTTTGAATATTTTACTATACCTATTACCACGCTTCAAATTTTGAAGTGTGGTAATCGGTATTTCTACGAACTATTTCGTGCAGACGAAGTCAAAAGGTCATAAATCTTCTCCCTGCATTGAAACAAAGCGCTTCAAATTCTAATGCGAAACATGTTTCGAAACTTCAATGGGGATGCCTATCACAACCCGAAAAATAAGGATCACAATCAGCGTTTGACTTTTCTTTTGACTTTTAGTCAAACCAGTCTCGATGAAAAAAATTCAAAGTCAACTGTTCAAAATACTAACTAAATTAAATAACATTCAAAATTCGAACTATTCAAAGTCAACTGAGGATCCTTCCGAAATACATCAGAGCGACACCTAAACAAATGACAGAGTAACAAAAAAATAGCTGACTAAAGGAAATTGACTGAAGATTGGAGGCACCGTACCGAAAAGCTCACTCGTTGATAACCCAGATACTATCTCTACTGACTGACTACTTATCTGAAAAGAGAATCTAAATATTAAAGTGAGTCAAAAGACTCGCTGAATAGACAACTCATTATGCATTTTGGCCAGCCAAGGGAGATTTTTTTATTTTAATTCATATTTTATTCATCACGTACGGCTCGCTCACCGTTCGTACTTTTATTATGTGTTTAGGGGTTAGTTATCATTTTATTTGCACAGCTGGTGACTATAGAAGCACAACTGATGAATACAACAGGTCATCTGATGAATGTATAACTCATCGTATGGATATCAGGTCAACTGATGAATATATAACCACAATAGATGAATGTTCATCAGTTGATCTGCTATATTCATCAGTTTTGCTGCTATATTCATCAGTTGTGTTTATATGTTCATCAGTTATTTTTGGCTGAACGTAACATAATAGGTGTGTTCAATATGGAATACGTACAACGACGCCATTTTTCATTAAAATCAAAACGACATCGCAAGCAAGAACACCTACTTCCGTAACACCCAAAGATTTACGACTGTATCACTACTACTTCATAGACATTCAATAATTTATGCCATTATAAAATAAAAAATAAATAAAATAAATAACAGCGAAAGCAAAGCAATGTGGCCTCCGGCCTATTTCCATACCTGCATATTTCATGCCATATGTAAGAACCATCTTGTTTTTGTTTTTTTTTTTTTTAATCAAATACACGTGTCACTCTACACACAACACCCGCACCGGCCTTTCCTTTTTTATTTTTGTATCAATAGTGGTTCCCCACTCCCTCTTTTGGAGATTCAAACTCGACAACTATAATCCCTTTCAAGCTGAGCTACCCCTCTTGGAGATTCGAACTCAAGAGCTATAATCCCTTTCAAGCTGAGCTACCCCTCATCCCTTGATGAAATTTTAACTATTTCCTTTATGTTTAACTCTTGAATTATCATCATAATATTTAATCATTACGACACGTACCTCAAAACTCAAAAAATGCGTGATGTCGCTCTCTCTCATCTACGTACACGACGGCACAATTCTCGTCTTTTTTCTTTCTTTCATCCTAATGCTTATATAAAGTCACAAACCCTAATCCTCACGTAAGTTCTAAGTTGGGCTCATTGTAAACATGACCTTTTCATTAAATTCTCACAATATATTATTTATCATTATAATATATATACATATATATAATTCCATAAAAATTAATTATTATAAAAAATATATATCATTATAAAAATATATACAATGCCCTTAAAAATATATATCACTATAAAAATATATATATTTAACCCAACGTAGACATTTTGAGTTTCATATGAAAATTAAATTAATAATTTTATTTTTTATTTGTCATAGCATATTTTATATTCCATGTGTTCTTAAAATTCAACAGTACTCACATATTTCTTATCGTTTGCATTTTGTTTCTAACTATAAAGCGTTATGATGAAAAGACAAACATTCCACACACAAAAATAAGTAACAAATGCATTATAGTTACATCTTGTACTAATGTAAATGTTCGAATATGCATTTGAAATATTTATATATTTGCAATTATGATTTATTTTTTATGTAAATAAATTTGTGTGATGATTTGAAATGTCGCAGTTGTAATACAAAAATGTCTTTTGAAACAGATTGTACAATTTTGAAAGTTTTTCTGTTTTCTAAACGGGCCAAATTCTAATTTAAAACTATTTTTCTTTTTTTTCTTTACTTTGGCTAGAAATTGCCCAAAAACACATGAGAATTTTGATCGATAAATGGTCGGAAGTCAGAAAGTTGAAGTTCCCGAAAAATATCCCCAAGATAGTTGGAAAAACTGGCCGAAAATTGGTTGCAAATTAGCCGGAAGCTTAATTTGACCACAAACCTATCAAAACGTTACACTTGGCCGCAAAATGCTCAGCAAAACAACCGCAAACATGATTAAATTTTAGTGACCGCAAATTGACGAGATATTTTAGCCACAAAATGACTGGGAACTAGCTGAAAAATATCATCAATGACGTTCTGCTAATTTATTTTGTTAAGAATTGTGATCAGAAAAATAATTTTTCAGAAATTTTTCAATCAAACTTACAACCATAATTTTGGTCGAAAATTGTTTTAATTTTGTAATGTAAGGCTTCATTTAGTATATGAACATTTGTTTTGTAAATATACACATTTGTTTTTGCTATACACATTTAGTACATGATTATGTTATGTGTGCACAAATGCAGTCTCTTGTACTAATTGAAATAAAATATATTTAGTTAATTATGAAACAAGCATGACGTAAAGAGATTCATATAAATTCAACGAGGCATGAGCTACAAATGAGTAAGTCATTTAAAGTGGAGAGATATTGTGAAGTAGTACAAGTGGGTAGATAATATCATGATAGGAGAAAATTAATTTTATTTTTTTAATTTGAAAAATCATATTTTTAGATTATCTTAAATTCTGTAGAGAAGTTTCACACATGGCACCAACAAAATTTCTCGAATGCTTCACATCATTATTGCTTTGTTAAAATTACCCGATTACGAACTCAAGACTGGTCGGAGCTCGTGGTGTCCATGCACGAACTCTGCTACTCATGGATGGGTATAGTAGAATGATTTGTTGATGCTAACGTCTTGAAACATGCATTATTTTGTGTGTGTATTATTAAGATAGTATTATTAAGGGATAAAATCCAAAAAGGGCTTTGAACTATCACCATTTACCCAATTGCGGTCAAAATTACTATGATTTCCAAAAAAGGTGCAATGAAAAAAAAATAGACTGATTTTCTAAATTAAAAATTACCATTACATTCCTAATCTAATATTATTATAAAATATAGATTTGTGTGCAAAAATTACGTCATTTGGTTATCAAAATAAATTATATCATTTTTTCATTGCACCCTTTTTGAAAATCATTGTAGTTCTGACCGCAATTGAGTAAGCGGTGGTAGTTCACAACGTCTTTTGAATTTCTCCTATTATTAAAAATTGACTCAAGATTTTAGTAACTCTGATAATTCAGATTACAATTGAAAAAGCAATGATAATTCATAACTACTATAGGATTTGATTTTCCCTACAATCTTACCGATGTTATCGAACCAACTAGCAAATAACATATCAAAATATGTAACTAAAACTGATATAATACTTCATATCACTCAATGCGAAGCCTCCTAAAAATCATACATTAATTTATTTTTATTAGAACTAGCAAACTCAATCATTATACATGAGCCTTATTCCATTTTTCCGTTCACATTGAACTCAGGAGTGAAGAAGAATAAGTCATCGAGCCTATCGTTACTCGGGGAGTTCCCACCATAAACCAGCAGACCCTCCACTCCATCCCTCTTCCCAGCTGCAAAAGCACACCACCCTCTCGGCC
>NQLW01000004.1:217305-229060 GCA_002312845.1 Kalanchoe fedtschenkoi | reverse complement strand
ACTTGGTTTTCTTATTTTCTCTTAATTCCGTTGACGATGTTTATTTTGTATTAACAGTGTGAAGAGTTCTGTCTATATTGATGGTCTTTCCAGATTACTTGAAAAATACGATAGTTCGAACCGCAATGTGATAAAGAGTGGTAGTTCAGAATCTCTTTTGAAAATTTTGCCTAAATTTTAATGAATGAGTACAAAAGACAGCCACACATATGTTGTCTACCAATTATTAAGTATGGAGAAAGTGTGCAGCCATTTATACGAGATAACCTTCACCTATTTAAAATCAATTTTTTTTTACTTGGTAATTCTGCTTTTGATATAAACAGATTATTATCTCTCACATACAATCAATTTGAATTCCTCTAAAAATCACCTACCCCATCTTTCCAGATTTGTAATAATTAAACATTATTTATCACATGTATTTGTTTGACGATAGAACAAATAATGATTACAAAATTGTTTCCAAAAACTTTGTCTAATTAAAACAAATAAAAAAAATATGAGAAGAACGTCTAAATCACAAAAATACTATAAGTCAATCTACTTTCGTTGGGAAACCACAAAATATGAACAAAATAAGTTGATAGATCTTATGAATTCTAAGATAAATCGTCCTCGTTAATTAGGATCAACAACGTTGTCTCCTTCGAATTTCGGATGACAACCACACATACAAATCACATCCCACAGTTATGATTTAATATAATAAAAGAATAGCGTCTGTCCGTACGACGCTCTCGGGTGATTCGGTTCGGTTTGAAATCGTTCGGTTCAGTTCAATTCGAAATATTAGTGGTTTGGTTTGGTTCGGTTTCAAATTTTAAAAAATCATTCGGTTTGAAACGGGTCGTTTCGGTCCAGTTTGAAATGTTAGTGGTTTGGTTACAGTTTCATATTTTAAAAGGGATGACTAATAATTTGGTTCGATTTTTAATTTTTTTCGAACCGAACCGTCGGATCGACGGATAGCTTTACTCGTTTAATATAATATTACAGTAAGAGGATTTGCACATAATTGAAAGAGTAAAACTAGCATAATACATTGGGGAAAAATGAAAAGAAAATATATTCGAAAATAATCGAACTTCATTTGACTTCACATTCATAAATTAAAACCTCTTTTTTCTCCCGTATAATCGTGTGTGATTATTTAATTTCGAAGTCAACATAATTCATAATGACCGCGTACATTTAATTTATTTACCAAAATATTTTAGGAATTGACCTTGAGACATTTAATGACTTTAAAATTTAAAACTGTCCCTTCATTCAAATTTTACATATTTGAAAGAATATTTCGAGATTGATTATCACCCATGTCTTCAAGATTATATATTTGAAACGCTATAGTTCGTTTTTACGAAAATTTTATCTATAATTATGTAATTTTGATTAAAATTAATGATCAAGATGTCTAAAACGACATTGTTTTGTTCGAATATATATCAGAGTCAGTGGTGCCATCAATATAAATTCAATGTTTTGTCAATCCAAAATGAAAACTCTCACCGCATTACAATAATCATTTGAAGAAAAACTTGGCGACCTGCTAAGATGAAATGCGATCAAAAGCGAGATTATTTGATTATCGTCGATGAACAATTAGAAATCAAATCAATAATCTATCGGAGGTATGAATTTCACGTTTCATTATTTGTTGAGATTGATTTTTTTTAATCTCGCATCTATTTGATTAAAAAAAATGAAGAATTAATATCTATAATAATAAGTGAGATTTGCTTGTTATCTGATAGATCTCCTTTTAAATGATTTGTCCTTAGATGCAGACCAAGCTTAAATTGACAAGATGTGTCCCTGGACACATCACAAATTGTGAAGAGTGAAAGCATCCATGTCCAGGTAATTTATTAGTGAAATTTGCATATATTTGTATTTGTATTTATTTTTTATTGATTAATATCATGATGAGTTGTCATTGGCATATGAATTTGAATAATTTGAGGACATGATGAATTTGATTTTATTAAACAAGAATCACATCTAATACCATAATATGTAAAATTGTATATTTAGAAATATACACTCATTTTTTAAATTTAAAAATATATACATGTTATAATCTTTACAGTGCTTTCAAAATCCTTTCAAATTCATGTAAACCTCAATTTTTATGATTTAAATTGATTGAATGTACATGTAAACATTTTAATCTGATTAAATACTGGTATTACTATAAAAAAAAACTAATGGTAATAAAGTTACTATTAGAAGATATATATTTGGGTAAAGTATTTTCCATGTCATAAAAAAAAAGATTTACGTCGGCAACGGACATATTCTTTAAATTTATTTTACTCATCCTAATTTGGTGCTACATAAATTAGTCATAAAAAACAGAAGTAAAAATATTAGGGGTACATTTTTCATCATGGAATGATACAAAAAAACATTTTCTTATTCAATATTATTTTTGTGATGACTGATTTAGTAAATTTTATAATGAAAGGTAATTATGCCTATTATAAATTACCCTATAACCTGCTAAAAAATTTAAATGCATTATCCGCCACAAATACATTCACACCACAATGCTTCCAGTGAAGTCAACTATCCTTTTTTATAATTAATATACTCAATAAATATTCTATAAGCAAACTTTTACAATAAAAGATAAAAGAGACATTCTTATTTCATTTATTATGTACGTTTTGTTTATTTAGCCCAGTTTGGTAGGCGGAATTAAAAGTGGAATTGAATAATTAATAATATCCTAATTTGTTTGATCAAACTAGGATAAGTACTAATAATACCAGTAGATAGATTTTAGCTTTAGGAGTCAGGATTATTTATCCCACCAAAATAGATGGGATTATTAATCTAGTTACTAGTAATATCCGAATTGCTACCAAACATGTCCTTAATATATTGTACATCAAACAATGAATGTGTAATTTTATCACTTGAAATGAACTTTTCAGTACTTTAGCTATTAAAAATATATTTCAGTATGATTTTGTATTTTCTATATTTTTTTAGAACAGTATGAATTTTATAATATACATTTTTATAAACTTGTTTTTATGTATTTTTGAGAAATCGAAAGTTGAAAATTCAACTATTCAAAGTTCAAAATCTGCCTGAAAAATCCAAAAAATCATTATAGTCAGCTGCTAAAAGGTTCAAAGAATATATATCGGATATTGACTTGAAGTTTTATTTTATTATTATTATTTTTAACTTTGAATTAAAAAAATAAATAAAATATTTTGTAAAAATGAGCATGAGCATAAGAAAGATAAATCAAAACTAATGGTTGAGTGAAAATGAGGTAGATAATGAATAAATAACTCAATTTAGTCTTCATCCATAAAATAAATGTTAATGAAGTACTTTAATTAAATCATTCGATCAAGTATGATTATTGTATATGATTAAGTTATTTTAAAATATATAGAGAGCAAGTTTTTATTTATACTCCTTTATAAATAAATATTAATTAATAATTATGACACAATCAGAAAAACACTACTCAGTGCATCCAAATGTGTACTATCTCATTTAACGAGATTTATAATAATGAATATTCTCTCTGCCTTTTTAATTGATATTTAATAAAATCGATTCGTTTATTTTTATTTATCATCTAACATGTCCCATACACATTTATTATTTAACCAATATCTCAAAAATAAAAAAATAATTTTATTCATTATATTCCCCAACGATTTACCATCAAATTTCATTAAAAATACAACATTAATGCTAACTAGTTATTGCAGTTTAGTAAATAAGTGTACGAAAACTAACGTGTAATATCGGAATTACAACTAGAGGATATCAATTAAAGTGGTATAATTTTATTATATTTTCTAAACTCGAATTCTTCTATTTATTAATTGAACCAAACAATTCGGTTCAATAAATAAAGTGAACCAAAGATAATTAAGTATTATGACAAAGAGGGCTGCTCATTGTTCGGTTAAAACCAAAAATCAAACCAAAGCGATTCAATTCGGTTCAAAAAATTCGGTTTTCAAACCGAACCAAAATATTAAAATTAATATGGTTTGGTTATTGGTTTTGGTAATATAATATTAAACCAAACCGAAACCGAATTATTAAAATAATGATAAAATTAATATGGATTTATTTATTATTTTTAGTGACTTAATTTGTACTTGAATATCAAAATTAGTTATTACACTACTTAATAAATAATTGTATAACAAATAACAAAAATATTTACTTTCTCTATTTTTTATAAAATTATTATGAGTTAAATCATTATTAAGTAAGATTTTTATTTAAAAAATTACTTTAATCTGTTTTTCGGTTTTCAACCGAACCGAACCAAAAAAATCAATTCAATTTTAAACCGAAATACTACAAATTAGTTCGGTTTTCAATTTTGAAAACAGAAAACCGAATAATAGAATTATGTTTCAATTCAGTTCGGTTTTAAAAACCGAACCGAACCGACGAACCGCCCTAATTGACAAATTTGTGGTTGACTAGTGGAGTGTTGATGTATGATTTGTAGGATCGCTGTGAAGAATGAGATCATACCACATATGGTCTCATGGTTGACCGGCGACGCAACCGCCACTAGTTGAAGATGAAGAGGAGATGAATGGTGGTGGTGAGTGGTGAGGACTCGGGGCCTGGCGAGATTGACGACTACGGATCCGACGAAGCCAGCCAAATGGAGATGGAAAGCTGCGAGGGATGATGAAGCAAACCAAAAATCAATGACTATTTATATGTCCTGGGTCAGAAGCGACAACAACATGAAGAAATAATAATTGATTAAAATATAACTTAATTATTTAGGTACATATTTTGAGTTTAGTGAAATATTAAATAGGAATGTAAAAAATATTTTACACACTTATATTTTAAATAATTGTTGAGTTCTCAAATTTAAGAACGGTATGCCGAAGAGGACGTTGTTGTTCAATGGCTAAGTTGTTAGTGTCTCCCGATACATTAGTATGTTAGATACGGATTTGAATCCAGTGCTTTGCAGTCATTTGGTTGGTGCGAGCACAGAACGGGGTCCTTTTGCCATGGAAAACAAATATACTTGATATGAACTCGTTAGATTTTTAAATTAGGGGACTGAAGAAAGGGAAAATTAACTTGTTTAGAAGTTGAATTGAATTAGAAATTTTAGGTAGTTCACTAAATTACATTTTAATAGGAATAAAAATTTATTTGATTTAATATTATTATTCCTATAAATAGGATGTCCTATCGGTAGAGACAATTTGAGAAACTCCATGAGAATCCTCTGGGAGAACTCGTGAGAAATTCTTTTCAAGTGATAGAGAGTTTTTTTTGGGTTTTCAGTTAGAGAAAATTTAGTTAATAGCTTAAAGATTTGTACTAAATGTAAGGTTTATTGAGAATGGAATCATGTTGAAAATATTGTGTGTTTCTATGTTATTTATTTATCTTATTATGAATTGTGTGATTTTTAGAATTTTGGGGTTTTGGAGTATTTTTATTGTTTCAGAAATTTTTAGAATTTTGGGGTTTCAGGTAATTGAAGTTTTTAATATTTTATGATTTAGAGTTTTTATAATTTTAATTTCATGGTTATAAATTTTTTGAAATATATTAAACTAAAAACACCAATTAAAAACTAAATTCTAAATAATGAAATACTATTTAAAATAGAAAATAGCATTATTTTCACCGTTCACATTCTTCAGAGATGGAACTGCAGAAGGGTGATTGCGTAATTTTACCCGTCGCTGTTGCTCATCTCATCAAACGCGAGTTTAGTTTGCGCGTCGTCGGGCGAAGCAAGTTTGGATTCGCGTAAAATCGGAAACGAATCACATGGCGACGCCGTCGCCGTCGCAGAGCATCAACAGCACCGACACCGGTGTCAGCCAGCCAGCCGCATCCGCCGCCTCTGCCTCCGCTTCAGCGCCGCCCTCCACGGCGCCAATTTCGAGATTGCACCGTGTAGATGCTCCGGCAGGGCCCAAGACGCTTCGAGGCCTCAATAAGCCCAAGTGCATCCAGTGCGGCAACGTCGCTCGTTCTAGGTACCATCTCCAATGTGTTTATGTGTGCCCTAGAAGTAGTATTACCCTGTTTGATTGGAACTCGATTTAGGGCTGTTGGATTTTTGATACCGTATGTGTGGTGATAATGATAGCTCCATAGAGTGGAGGTTTTCTAGCTAGCTTGAATCAATATTCCAATGTGAAGTGAGATTTGAAGATGGGAGTGTTGTATTTAGTATTCTCCATCTATGGTGATCTTGAAATTGAGGGCATTCATAACTGTGGGAACAAATTTCTTTATCTTTGTTATCAAATTCTTTTTTCTTCTTCTCCAGCTCAATTTGTTTTTTCTATATCATAGAACCCTTGGGGAACACTTGCCACTATATCTATTCAACCATTCTTTCTTTCTTTTTTTAATCATGTACTTCAGCTAGGCTGAGAGTTTCTTGTCAATCAGAATCTTTTAAACCCTGCTAATTGCGATTCGTAGTTGTAGAATTCCTGATATTGGTTATAGCCTACAGACTTGGTTGAAGTCTTTTAATGACAATGATCATATTCTTTCTGGGAAATTATTGCATTGTAGTCTGGAATTAGTATTTGTGTAAATGTTGATTTATCCAACTAAGTCACTTGTAGTGATGCTGCATACAGTAGTGCTTGTATTATGGAATAAAATAAAACATGTAATGTTCGATTCTTCTTAAAAAAATTGCTATTACCAGCGCACTGTCACAGACTTCTTTTCATTCTTAGTATGTACTTGTGACTCTCTGTGCTGTTGATGCAGGTGCCCCTATCAGTCCTGCAAAAGCTGCTGCTCGAAAGCTCAGAACCCTTGTTATATTCATGGTAGATTTTGTTTTTTGCATGGGCATTCTCAGTTATCGTTTCAGAAAAGAATTATAATTAAATAATCAGTAAAAATGAAGCGTTTAAGCTCCGCTTGTTGATAATATGGAAACTATTCAAACTCTTTTTTGTTCAATCAGATATCTTGATACTTCTAATACATTTTCCATGTGTTTGATGTGGTCCATGAAGAGTTTAAACAAAAAAGTGTTAGTTACCTAGTTCTTCTTCTTAGAGTGGTTCTTGTGACTCGTGATAGCATCTGTTCACTACATTTTGTTCTTAAATGGTTATGTTCTTCAATAGACTTTTTACTTATATACATATCCAGAAATAAATAGTAACACTCTTCGTAAAAAGTTGTTTGTCATGCAATAAGTTGATTGCATCCAGATATCTCATTAACATGATGTTGAAAATATCATTTGAAAATATTTTTAAGTGAGTATCACTTACGCGTGTGTTAAAGGATGACTCTAATTGATATCCTATGTTTAAGTGATGACTATGCCCTATAACCGCTTCAACTCTAAGGCTGTGTTTGGTTTAGAGAAAATTTGTGGGAAAGGAAAGTTTGAGAGGAAATGAGAAAGAATTCTTTGTTCGGTTAAGAGAAAGTTGGGGGAATGAAATCTAGATAAAAATGGGAAGAAAAATTTGATTAAAATAACAAGTGTTTTTGTAGTTTCCCTGTAATTTTTAACCACTAACCAAACAAAGAAAAATAGGAAGGAATCCATGGGGAATTCACGTTCCCTTTTTTCCTTTCCTCCTCATTTGCCCTTAATCAAACACAGTGTAAGTGTTAACATTCATTTAGGCACTGATATTGCACTTAAGTAGTGACTAAAGAACATTAAATGAGCTGCAATGTTTTCCAACTATATGAAATCATTGATCAGTTGCATGAGTTCTTCCAGTTGTGCACCCTCATATATGTAAGTGTTCTTGACTATCATAGATTTATAGCGACTTCTATTTCTTTCTGGTTGACTGCAGTTCTGAAACAAACTGCCACTGTGCCGGACAAAGCACCCTCTGCGGGCTCTCCTAAAGTTGATGAACAGTCAAATGAACCATCACCATCAGGGTAAACTATATGAATTCGCCGAAGTAATATGATAACCTGTTGATTAGCATATTAATTTGGCAGTACTCCTAGCCCACTTGAATTTGAAACACATGGCGAGGCATTTTAGGAAGTTTAATACGTGCAATGTTTACTGCTTGAATGTCGACCCATGCTTTTTATTTATTTTTTCCGGCGCTCAGGCCCTCGCATAGGGTTCCTTCATATCGACAACTGTCCAGCCAGTTTTCGCAGTTCAATAACTTAAATCTCCAACAGTCAAGGAAGCCACTAACCAGAAAGGTAAATTGCAATCCGATTTTGTTATCTTGTGATATGATGCCCAATTTGTGGGGAATTAACTGTGTTTTTGGACCCTTCAGGAAGCATTTGCTATAAATGAGTGGAGATTTGCAAAGCTGAAGGAGTACCGAGAAAGAGACATAGAGGCAGAAAACGACGCTTTTGATCGCTACATACAGAACATCCGTTTATTAGAAGATGTGCTTTCTGCAGAAGAACTTTATGCTGATGAACTTATTGAATCAAACCTGGAGGCAGTCGCTGAAGAGAGTAATGAGGTTGTCGTCTCTCGGCTGAAGTTAAGACTAAAATCAAATTCAGTTAAAGCATTTAACGCTAAAGACAAATTACGTGACATTGTTGATAAAGGATTAAGGCAATTTCTTAAGAGAGAGCTAAATGTTGGTGACTACGACATTCAAGATTTCCAAAATCAGAAGAGGAGAGCTAAATCGTTGCGCGATGATAGAGCTAGAGCCTTGAATGATCTTTTGGATAAGATGAACAAAGCCCGGACTATGGAGGACCTTGAAGCTTGCATGGAATTGAAGTCCCAGCTCTTCAAACAACTGCCAAAGAAGCATCAAATGGAATTAGACCCTGGTATGACGTCTGAGGGGAAAGCAACTTATGAGGCTATTCCCGATCAACAGGCTTCAATATCTATACCGAAGTTGGTCAAGACAGTGAATATTGATCAAGAAACTCTTAGCAGCATTGACTTGCACTTTGCTTCCCTTGAACACATCGGTTTGTGAGTTCGCAAGTATCCGTAGGTAATATGGCAATATCGTAATGGGTTACTTATAGGAATGCGTCTGTATTTCAGGTGGGCACTTTCTGTTGCTAGTTTCGATTGCCTTAGTTTAACATCTGCGAGAGACAAAATTCCTAGTAAAATGTCGTTGGCCGTATCGATATGTTATAGCTCACGTAAGCTATGGCTGTTTCAATCAATTCATGAGAAGTTTAGCCAGACACAATCTTAGAGTTGTCATATGTTCATTTATGAACTTTGTTACTGGTTTTCTGTAAGAAGTCGTCAAAACCATTGAAGAGATTATTATTTTGTTTTTCCATATAGAATTGCAGATTGTGGAAAACAGGAATCTGGAGCTACCCATTTGGGGTAAGTGCTTGAATGGAGAAAGAAAATATACGCACTTGACAGTCTGTTGTGGGCAAGGCATCAAAAATTCTAATGCACTTAAATGTATTCGCATTCAGAATAATCTGCTCCTTTTTTATGATAATGTTGTTACTTTTGTGGATTATTCTGGTGCAAGCCACTTCACTTTTGTTCTTCTCCCATTGTTTCTGCATTCCAGTTTCAGTGGAGTTACGGAACTGACCATATTTCAGGAGACACATATGAGATTGACACTGACGGTTGACGTCTTGGTGCTTCCTTCAACAGATAAAATGATACTTATTCTTCTGGAAAAGGTTCACTCGAGTTAGTTCCAAAGGCACATTACAGGCATCAATGATAGTGAAACAAGCCTGAAGTTTCCAAAGGCGTATAACAGGCATCAATGATATATGCCACAGACTTATTATTACAGCTTTTCTTTTTAGCTTTATTCTTTCCTGCATATCTAATTCTCTGCTTGTTAGATAATGTCCACTTAATTATGACATTTCCCCTTGAAATATGGCTACTGCTTTCTTCATGCTCCTCTCATCACTTTTCATATAATTGCCTCTACTTGCATCCACCCTCACGAGATGGCATATCCATATGTCAATCATCTTGATCACTTGCTGTATATATTTTTTTTATATGCACACATTTCTAGTGGACTCTGGATTGTGATTCTGTCCTTCATTGCATTATTGATTGATGAGAAGATTATTTTTGTTTAAAGAATTTTAACAAAGCATAATAATGAAGAATCTTGTGGGGGATGTGTAAGTGCGGGCATTGACAACAGTCACAACACAATGCAGGGAAAGATAAAAAAAGAGGGGGGAATATTTTTTTCTGAGTTCTCGAGTGGTAGTTTGATGCTTTTCCTAGGATGTTGATTCTTTTTGAGAAAGATTTGGGACATGTTATGTATCTCATTGGAGATATCTTAGGCAGAACTCAACAAAAATCGGCCTTAATGGTATGGCCACTCACAACCAAAGCACTATGCATCTCAATGATGCAGCCTAGTGTTCCTAAGTAAAATAATAATAATACCACCACCCCTTGTGTTGATCTCCAGGAACTTCACATGCACTCCACCTGGAACACGAATATAATTCACCCAAAAGTCTGAACAAATCTAAATTAAAATGAATCATTGTTGTTGTTTTGCATTTAGCATTCACTTATGTTTTACATTGAGTGATTGGTGGCAGATGAAAGTGTCTCGGGTCTAATAATGTTCTGCATTATGTTTCATTGAGGACTTAGAAAACAGAGGGAGATTTGTATCTCCCAGTGGATGCAGAGTCAGTGCATTGAGACAGTTGTCAGAGTTGAGTTTCAATAATTTTCACCATCATGATTCTTTAGGTCTTAAAATCATAAAAAGCAGGCTGAAGTCAGAACGGCACACCCCACGCGGATGCCAGGCGCATTGAATCTCGCCTTGCTTACTGGGGAACAAGTATTTAGGTAAGGTCAGTTCTTAGCTAGATCTTGGTCACACACTGCAATAATTTTCTCAAGAGTTGGTTTTGAAATTTCAAATCCTTGTTAGCTTACTCCGGGGCCACTTACTGACATATTCGCTAACTCTATATTACTCTACTTATTAGCTTGATCCCACTCAGAAACCTGATAAGTTCCATTGTAACAACAGCTTACGAAAGTAGGTAAAGGGTTATCTAATGTCTGAAAACGAAAACCTGTTGTTTTAAATTATGATAACAAACCTTTTCTTCAGACCTTTCTCTTTTCTAAGTTCTTGACTTTTACTTTTCTTTGAAGTTTATCTGTATCATTTTCTTGACAGGTTAAAGGAATGTTAATAATGGAGTGCTGTAAAATGCAGACACATCGACAGAGTGGAATTTCTTCAGAGTTTCCTGCAATGAGTAATTTTCTTGAATTTCTTTGCGGGAAGGGAACGTGAAAGTTTGGTCAAGGAATAAAGGAGGGGAAAGGCAAGATGAGTCATAATACAAGTTTTCTCCATGTGATGAGATGGTGGAGAAAGTTGAGAAACATGAGAGACCCATATAATAAATCTCTTGCATGATAAGGACAAACAAAAGATTTGAATCATGTAGGCATAGAGCAAGCTAACCACCTGTCTTCCTTACTCCTTATTTTCATCGTGACGTGGGGTTCAAATATAAAAATCTCTGCTCAAGTCGTCACCAATGGTAGGTGGAAATTTATATATGTTTGGAGACATGGATGGAGAGGGGCAGAGAAGGATTGATTTGAAATGGGGATATGTGCCAAAGAAGTTGAACAGGGCATATGGAGGGAAAGACAAGTGAGAAATAGTAGGATAACAACAAAGCAAGGTGGAACGTGGAGGACAAGGAAAGTGAGAAACCATTGAAATCAAATGATAGATGCAAATGCGCGACTGGCGAGCCATAT